>CAJVPV010001267.1:0-16581 GCA_910591835.1 Acaulospora morrowiae
TATCGATATCAATAAATTTAATTATCATATAATATGCATCGATATCTATACAATATTGCTTTTTAATTAGGTCACATAATTACCTTACATTGGATCATACCTCATGTTGGTCCCTCATAATTATTAAGCATTTAATTATTAATTTATTTATTTATTAAGTTATAAAGTTATTAAGTCACTAATTATTATATCATTAAATTAATATATCATTGATTATTGTATTATTAAATTATTATTTTAATTATTAAGTTAGTTTAAATTATTATTCTATTATGTTATTTTAAATTATCATATTATCATATTAGCTTAAATTATTACATAATTATATTTATTTAAAGTATTACATTATATTAGTTTTAATTTTTATATTATTATATTAATTGAAATTATTATATCAAAAAATATTTTTATTTCAATAAACTATAATGTTTCAAAAATTCAAAACTTATCATTAAAATTTAAAAAGAAAACAAAAAAAAAAAAAAGTAAAATCTATTCTATCAAATATTATCATTATAAGTAATTAAATAACTCTTATCAATTTAAGAAAAAATAATTGTTGAATATTTAATTAAATCAAGTTCTTTTATAGTTTTTGACAAATAAATAAATTACAAAAAAACTATTAAATTAAGAATAAAAAAATATTATATATACTGTATATATATATTTAAAAAAATTAAAAAAGAACAAAAAAAATAAAAAGTATAAAAAAATATCAAAAAATAATAAAATAAAAATTAATTTAATGGAATTATTATAATACTAAAACACAATTTCATGTATTTATAAAATTTGAAAAAATTGAAATTCAATATAAAAAAATTTATATTAATATATAAATAATGAAATGGATACTTGTAAGAAATAAATTTAAAATTTAACTTTAACTTTTTTTTAAATTTCAATTTATTAAAGTTTTAATATTTTTTTTATATATTTATTATTTTTTAAAAAAATTTGATATTTTTTTAAAAGTTTTATTCTTTTTTTTTAAAATTTTAAAATTTGTTTTTTATATTTTTATATTTTCTTTAAAATTTTGATATTTTTTTTTAAAGTTGCAGTGATTTTTTTAATTAGCGTGACACTTTAAATAAAAAAAATGAACAGTGTATATTATTGTACAATTCTTTATATTGCAATGGTGTATCGGCAAGTCTGTCTCCAACTATAGCAGAGATTCGCGTAACCATCATCAGGTGAGTGAACTAAAGGGTGATTTAAGGCGTGTTTTATTTGATTGGGTCTTTATTAATTTTTCTTCCCTATTCTCATTCATTTCCCTATACTTTTACATGTCATTTATACTTTCTTCTACTATGGAGGCTTGGTCATAAAATAATAAACAATGATACAATAACATGGCTAAAGCTAGATTATATAATTTTTTGCATAATTCTTCCCGTTTCTCCTTTTTACCTAATAATTAAATCCAGCTAACCATATCGCGAAGATCTATCACGTGACTGACGTCGCGTTTCATTTCTCCGTTACAGTATAATATTCTATTGCACTATAGTAGAGTGCCATAGTCTGTATCAATTTCTTTAATTTTTCACTAACCAGTTTTAGTTTTAAAATCCGTTAATTAAAAATTAAAATGAATAAAACTATGATTAATGATTTTAAATCAAAACAAAATAGGACACTGACAAATAAATGTGCCACATTCAATATTATGTGCATACAGTAATAAGCTTGTTATAATATTGATAATATTTTTTAAAAACATGGGAGGTATTACTGGCGCAGCGGTTGTGCAGCATACATATAGCTGCATCTGAATTGTTTATGTAAATTTCGTACTATAATAACTTGCAGATTAAGTTTTCTGATTTTGAAAATACTGAATTCCCGTTAAATTAAAGCATTTTTAGAATACTGGTCGATGTTTTGATATAGTGTAAGGGGTTTATTCTAGCATATCTATCTCAGGAATCGCGAGATGTCGCTCAGGATAATTGAGACCGCGCAATAGAAGGGTAATACGGATAAGGGAACATACTGTAAGTAACGAACGCTATACTCGCGAGACTTATCCCGATACGACCGGTCGAATTAATGACCGTGAAATGTGACAATAAACATTGTATCATGCAATCTTGGTGTGACAATGCTTTATTTAAATTTCAATATTTGTTATTTTTGCGTGTTTATATAATCTAAGAAAAAGCGTATTAAAGTTGGAGGAATTAAAAATCAACAAAAACAGACCTCGGTCAAACAACACACCTCACCACTTACCTTCTATTCTTAATCGAGTAAAGCTTTCTGTTAGAATTAGTGATAAACTCGCCAGATTGCTCGTTACGATAGGTTCTGTTTGATTGTGATCATAGAAGATGCATATAGTCCGATTATTTCTACAGTATCGTGCTTTAAACCCTAATTTGTTTTCTTTTTTTAATAATTTTATGGAGCCTATCTTTACTGAAAGTGCACAATTTTTAATAATGTAGTGGCAATGTAGTGTGATATAATAAGGATAAAAAAAATTTTTTTTAAAAATGGTTACTATATTGTAATGTAGCAGTAACAATACAGAAACAAAGCAGTTACAATTGTGATAATTATTCTATAGCAATATAGAAATATAATAGTAATGTGAAAATTATTTGAATAATGATAAAGCAGTATAATATAGTTTTTATTCATATTTAGTAACATGAAAATTATATAATCTAGCTTTAGTCATGTTATTGTATCATCGTTTATTATTTTATGTTCAAGCCTCCATAGTAGAAGAAAGTATAAATGACATGTAAAAGTATAGGGAAGTGAATGAGAGTAGGGATGAAAAATTAATAAAGACTCAATCAAATAAAACACGCCTCAAATCACCCTTTAGTTCACTCACCTGACGACGGTTACGCGAATCTCTGCTATAGTTGGTGACAGACTCGCCGATACACCGTTGCAATATAAAGAATTGTACAATAATATACACTGTTCATTTTTTTTATTTAAAGGGTCGCGCTAATTAAAAAAATCACTGCAAAATGATTTCAGAAGAAGCAATAAGATTTAAAAAGGCGGCTATAGGTTAGGTTACCTAAGTTTTTGTGTTTTTTGTATAAATTCATAATAAACTTCATAGTTTATTTAATAATTTTTAGAAGGTGAGTTATGTAAATACTCTTCACATAATGTTTTAGGCAATAAATCAAAAAACAAATTCGTGGTTAATTTTACTTTAACCATTATAATTTTTTAGAAAGTAAGTCAATACTTTAAGTAAATTTTGTCGTTTTTAAGTTTGCATAAGAAGAGGTTAATTACTAGTTAATATTTCAGATAGTAAGTCCAAACATATTGTTTTCGTTATTAATTTACGATTCGTATTTATTTGCATTTGTAACATTAATACACGTTGTATGAGTTATGTAACAACATTTTTATTTTAATAATTCAATATTGTAGTGTGTAAGTATAAATTAAAGTATATATTGTTAACCGTATTTTTTTGTTATTTTGAAAATTTCTATAAATAGTAATAATTTTTTTTATAGTTGGCAAACTAGTAGACGGTAAGTTAAAATAGATATGCGTATATTGATTTTTGTTGCACAAATTATGAGAATTAATTGGTTGAATTATTATAACGAGTAAGTTAGATTTTGTAACTTTCTTAATTAAATTATACACAAAAAATCCATCTCAATACTTTAGCTGGTACGTCAAGTCTCGTTCATCTCGTATATTCTTAAACTTATATGGTTGATTAATTATAAAGCATTCGTAACTATTAACATTATACAAAACAGATTTAGGTAAGTGTAAAAATCCAAAAAGAATAATATCATTATAACTGTGCTTATTAATATTCGATATTATACTGTAGCGGGTAAGAGAATTCAAGTTATATGAATTACAGTAAAGGGGTTATTATTACATATAGTAGTTAGTGATAGTTTAATCTAGCGTATTTATTTAAATTACTGTATAAGGTAACCTTTCATTCTTTGATATAGACAGTAAGTATAACGAACATATTTTCATTATTTCTTTGCAAATACACACTAAAATAATAATAATAATATTCTTTTCTTGTTTTTGCTATTTTAGGATGTAAGTTGATTTATCATATCTATTAATTGCTTGTAAAAGCAATTTAATAACACATTGTCAATCCATAATACTGTATCATTTTACGGAATTTAGGTAAATATGACATCGTAAATTTTTTATAAAGAATTTCTTAGGTTACAAGTAGAAATTAGCACAATTTCCTTTTCTATATGTAGTACATTTTTCAGATATAAAATTTACCAAATTTTATTCATGTTTTAGCCAGTAAGTTAGCTTACAAATTTATATAAAGAAGTTTGACTACGCATTGCCATTGATTTTAGTCAGTAAGTGAACAAATTTTTAATGTATTTGTGTAAAAATAATCAATTATGTCGCCATTGGTTTTAGACAGTAAGCTAAACACGTTAGATATACTTGAATTCATGCGGAAATGGCTAAGCTCTTAACATTACAGATAGCAAGTTAAACCTCGTTATCTCAGTAAATTTATGTGAAAGGCTCATTACTATATAAATTTGTTAACTTTATAGTTTGTAAGTTGAATTCACTATATTTTCATAAATGATCTCATAATTATACTAAAAAATAATTAAATCGCAATGGTTTTTTGCTCTATACAGCCCCATGTAAGTTAAATTCAGCAATCTCTCGTTACTTTATTTCAAGTTAAATTTTTGGTTTTGTTCTCTATATTCTAGATAGTAAGCAAAATTCCGCATAGTTCTTCGTTTTTTTTTACTCAAAGCGCTTTAATTGTGTTAATAATTATTAATTTTGCAGAGGGTAAGCACTGAATATTTTTATGTACTTACAAATTTATAATTTAACTATATACAATACATGTATTTTTTGTTACAGATGGTAGGCTAAATTCATAACAATTTATCGTTTTCAAGTAACATGTTAATTCTAATTAATTTTTATTCATATTTAGTGAATTGTAAGAGAATCTCATAATACGTATTTGTTTGTTTTTGACGGCCTAGCAAGTAATTTTATTGCGTCATTGCAATTGCTGTAGTTAATTTTATAGAAAGTAAGTAGAGTTCATAATATATTCATTGTACTTTATACATTAAAAGTGGTCTAATAAACCTTACTGGTTACATAAATCTATAACTATCTATAGCAGGTAAGATGATGAAGCAGCTTTATTATCTGTTTGGAAGTTTATATTTTAATTAATTGATTAATTGATATTTAGATTGTAAGTTAAAGCATAAAAGTTCTTTCTATTTTGTGTTTTAAGAATACCTTAAAAATGAAATAACTTATTTATGTAAAAAATTTTCATTATAGACGGTAAGAATGTCTAAGCAAATTTCACTCAAAAAAATTTTAATCGTACTTTTCTTATAATAATATAGAATGTAAGTGGAATAAAATATTCTCTTTCTTTGTTTTGAATATCCCTAAGAAATACTTACTTTAATAGCGTAAAATTTTGTAGGGGGTGAGCTGTTTTAATTGTACTTCATTATTTGATAATTTATACTATAATATTTAATTAAATTATCTAAATACTATAGACAGTAAGTTAAATCTTGATCAGTGATACTGTATTTGTTCTAGTATTAAATGATATTTATTATGATATTAATATTAATTATCAAATTTACAGCGTGTAAGTTACATCCAATTATTCTTTTTAAATTTACAAAAATGTTCTAATTATAATTATTTTTGTCACCGTAGATGGTAAATAAAACATACCGCATTCGCGCTATTGCTGTGCAATTCATGATTATATGTTATATTTATAGGAGATATATGTAATCAGTGCAAGAAAAAAACCACAACTTCTTTTTGGTGCCAACCATGCAATTCTCTACGATTTCGACAAGAATTTGATAGTTGGGGAAGTGGAAATAGAGACATTGATGCATTCGTAAAAGAAACTCAATTAAGAGCTACGGATAATTATAAAATACTCGAATGGATTCCGTATTCAAAATTTAACGAAATGACATTTATTGATAAAGGCGGCTTTGCAGATGTGTACTCGGCTGAATGGTCCGAAGGAAATATCCTTTATTGGAATACTAAAAATAATCAATGGAAAAGAAGAGGAACTATGAAGGTCGCACTAAAATGTCTGAATAATTCACAAAATATCTCCAACGAATTCTTAGATGAGGTAAATTATATTTAATTAATAAGATAAAAATTCATATTTAATTTAATATAGATTATTCGCTTATTAAAAATATAAATTTAATTAGATGAGAAATTTTCATAATCTTACTGGCAACGAATCTCACATTACACGGTGTTATGGAGTTACTCGGCACGATGAGACAAATAATTTGATGATAGTTATGAAGTTTATTTCTTTCGGAAATGTTAGGAATAACCTACCTAAGTTCAACGAAATGTCTTGGGCTAATAAATTCAGGAGTTTACTTCGAATTGCAAAAGGATTGCGCCAAATCCATGAGGCCAAACTTGTTCATCGAGATCTTCATACTGGAAATATTCTTTTATCCGAAGAAAATCTACTTTATGTAACGGATTTAGGTCAATGTAAACCGATCGAACAATATGCTGACAACATAACTGAGAAGAAAAAAATCTATGGTGTACTTCCATATATGGCACCTGAAATTTTATGTGGGGGAGAATATACGGAGTCATCGGACGTTTATGCATTTGGTATTATCATGAATGAAATTTTATCTGGCGTTCCTCCTTTTAAAAACGTACCATATGACAATACCCTTGCAATAAGAATTTGTAATGGTCTCCGGCCGGAAATACATAGAAATATCCCCGGACTAGTAACTGAGTTGATAGAAAAATGCTGGGAGGCTGAACCGCAATATCGATTAAGTTCACATGAATTGTGTGAAATTTTAATAGGATGGAGACATTATAGGGCTTGGCCAAATTCCAAGCTTGCAAGACAAATCAAGGAAAATGAAAACCTTGCAAATTATTTGACTATTAATGCAACGCATGGGACACATCAATCCGCAATATATACGAGTAGACTTCTTGACTTTCAAAATCTTCCAAATACAATAAGCTCAAAAAAATCTAATCATGGTACTGTAGAAAATTTTTATCATTTTTAATTTTATAAGTTTAATAACCACATTAATTATTTTTCGATAAATTTTCAGATTCTAAATTCGTAAATTTAAAGGTCGAGTCAAATAGTGTTAAAATAATACGAATAAGAGAATGATGATAGAAATAATTATATTAATTCAATATTTTTTTGATTTCAAATTTACGAAATTGAAGGTTAAATTAAATAGTAAAAACAATGAATTGTTAATGACCGATTGGGAAATGTTGTTAACGATGCAAGTTTGAGTAATTTTTTGGAACATTTTAGTCAACCTGGAGCTACTCAAAGCAGGTCAAAATTTTTTCGGGATTTAATTTATTTGTAATTTTTAAAAATACTATACAATTGTTTTTTGATGATTTTTTGTATTATATTATTTTGGCGTTATTTGTATATTGTGATGCGATTATTTATCATTTAATAATTAGATTACTAGAAATTACAAACCATTCTAACTGTAGAACAATCAAAACCTTACTCAAGTTTACTCCTATGTATACTTGGTTTTATTTTGGCTGTTAATAAATTATTTTATATTCCAGATAAGAGCGATATTCACCTCCCCCATAATAATATATAATAATCTCAATGAGCTCAATAATTCAGGATTATTAAATGAGACATTATGAGCAACCTGAAGTATATATTCTAATATTTAACTTCTGTCTTTATTATTTGTTGTCCGGTGCAAAGCGAAGGACTTTACGATGCAGATCCTTAGTCACTATCTATTACAGTTATTAACTTTAATTTTTTCGAAAAAAACAGTTACTAAACCAGGAAAAGAAAACAATTGTTGAATATAAAGTGTAATTTTTTTTTTTTATGACAGACGCTTTCTAAACAATAAGAGTTCCACTATGCTCTGGATAATATGTATTAAATAAATAAAATCAATAAGTCAAAAAAAATTAAATAAGATATATAATTATTAAAATAAATAAGTTTACTATAACTCAGTTTTGAGTTAATAAAACTATCAACTTTGATATTAAATTTATTTTTATTTAATTATATATTTCGAAATTACAATATAATCTGGACATATAGAAGTTTTTGTTTCTAGTTATAGAAATTCATATCATACAATATATAGTATAAAGAAAATTGCATTCACATGGACTAATACAATGGCAATCCCAAATATTAAAAATATAAGATACCTGCACTATAGTTAGAATAAATTAACAATTATTCTTGAAATACATTTGTTAAAACAAGATGATAACTTCTTTGGAATCATTTAAAAAGACCTACAAAATATATTTATAATACCTTGATTAATAATTAACAGTATTATAATAGATATTATATATTTTAAAAATAATAAAAGAACTTTTTGTATTTTGTAATAGCAAAATATCTAAGAATACTGATAAAGGTATTTGTCAACGGATAATAAAAAACAATATTAAAAAAAAAGATTCAGGTAATATAAATTAAAAAATTCAAAGATTAAATAAAGAAAACTATAATTATAAATAGAAATAATGACAGTTTGATTCAAATCAGTTTTAATTTTTTATATATCAATCTTATTCAAAAACCAATCAGTTTAATTTTTTATAAATCAAACCAAATCAAATCAATTTATATATCAATTATCTAATGTCTAATCACAATTTTATATTACTTAATTAATTTTTATTATCTTCTCTTTATTATTTAACTTTCTAATAAAAATACTATAGATCTATTATTAGTTAATTGATATGTTTAATTATATTATAAAGGATTATTCAAATCCTTTTTATTACTAAGGTTTTCAAAGCTGAGATGCAATAATTTGATTAAGGTTTCTTCTTCAAACACTATAAAATAATTTTTTTTTTACTGTAAACAAGTATAAAATATGAGACTTTATTAATTAGTTAATAATTCTGTTATTACATTAAGTATTCATTTAAGTTAATACTAATCTATTTCATAAAAAACTTTTAAAACAATAAAAACTTCACATAGATGAAACTACAGTAAAAGTGGTTCGTGAATGAATTATGCTTGTTCATAAACAACTAAGTTAGAGCTGATGGAAATATTTTTTTTAATAATATAGGAGATTTTTAAGAAATTGATTTTGATTTGATAAGTATTTGATATGTCTTTATATAATGTTATTGTTGTTATTGTTTCTAATAAGTTAATACCAATTTGGTTCTTGTTTAATTGGGATGTCAGAATCAAATTGGACATTGAGATTGTATAAATCATTTGGAGAGATTGAGTTGGTTTTGGTTTTTAACTTTGAGAAAATTTTTGATATTGTTGAAGTAGTATAATAAAATATACTATTTTGAAGTTAGTTGGAAAGATTTGGTTGAAACAAGTAGGAGAATCCAACACTTTACTTGAATATACTTTTAAGAAAAAATTAGTAATATTGAAGATGATAAGAAGACTGATTATTGTGATAGTAATAAAAGAAAAGATATATAAAGACAAAGTTAAGAAGAAGGACTGTTATGGACCTTTTTCCATAAAATCAAAGAACTAACAAGACTCCCAAACTTGCTTGGCCTTTAACTAGAGGTTCTATTTTGATGCAACTGTGGTTCTTAAAGTTCTTATGTTTATAAGTTTATAGCATAGTTGACATATTAAAGAAAGAGAGCAAAATATTTCTTTCAAGAAAATTTTTAAGAAATTAGTGATAAATGTGTAAAAGTTTTTTTTTTTATAAAATAAACTTATGATTTATTAATTGTGATGGACAAATGGCGAGTCTGTCGCTAATGCCAACAGGGGTTCGCATAACCGTCACTCGTGTTTCTTTAATTAAAATAGGTGATTTGAGGCGCACAATTCAGCCAAGTCTTTCTCACTTCTTATACACGCACTCCCTTTATTAACAACATTTTCTCACTTATTTATACATTTTCTCGTCTAACTATACGAGTTACAGAATGACGATTTTAAGCATTATTACATGATGATGGACAATCTCACAATGTCATTGTCGTTGCTTACAGTTATTAACTTGACTAGTCATGATAGGATCGGATCTCGTCATTCCACATAGATCGATCACGTGTCGACGTAGCATCATTGTTCGTTGTGAGGCACGTACAATCTTCTATCATCGTCGCTCACTTTCATCACGTTAATTATATGTCTATGGTCTTATTATCGTGATACTTGCTAATGTTAGACAGATATTTTATTATTGACTATTTTTATTTTACCCCTTACATAATATATAATTATTTGAAACAAAAGATCTAATAATTAATACTTCACAGGTCAGATTACAAGATACTAGTTTAATTTCAGGTGAATGTAATTAAATAGAACCTATATAATATCTGACATTATAATCTGTTATATATTGTTTTTTATATAAAGCTATTTTATATACTAATTCAGTAAATGTTGAAATTGTAATTTTCAGAAAAGGTGTGTAATACAATAATTGTCTAAGTAGTACTATGATAATTACCAGAAGCATGTTTATAGTAATTAAAGATGGGTTCCTAAATTATTTAGAATATAAAATTTCGCAGATTAATTATGTTTTTTTTGAAGAACATAATTATTTATTTATTACTTTAATAAGAACATAATTTAAAAAACACCTGGATCAAGTAGCCTAAATTACAAAAAACCTTTATAGATGGATTTTTTTAACTTTTTATTTTAAAAAAACTTTTTTAATAATTAGAGACATTTGAATTGTGTCTTTGTCTTTAATTTAGAAACCTATTTTTAATAGTGGTTAAATAATATAATAACAAGACTCTTCTTGCATTTGAATATTGTAAATATCACTTTCAAAAGTCTATTGCTTCTCCTAAGCACTTCTTGCATAACATCAAGTAAGGGATTAGCTTCTTTACTTGAGGCATGTGAATTGTTTACCCAAGTTCTACTAACATTTTTCTTTTCTTTCTGTTATTCACTTTTTCCTTTATGGTCCTAACCATTCTATTCTGTGACAAGTACTGGATTAGGTAGGTTAATTAGAATTTACTTGATTAGACAATAATAATAACTATACATTTTTTCTTATTACTATAAAAGAAAATTTAATTGACAATATACAGTAATTCTAAATTAAATATGATTTCCAATTACTTACTAATTATTACTTAGTAATATGAATATAATACAGTTTTTGGAAAATGTCTGAATTAAACATGAACACATGTATAGTAATAACACATTCTAATTAAGAAGATTTTAATTTAGGGAACGGTTTTTTTTATTATTCATACTACTGCTCTTTTTCCTCAGTTCTCTTTTTCTTTTTATCCTATCTCATATACCTTTGTTAAGTTATAATTATGCCATGTAATCCCTCTTAAGCTTTGATAAACTATTTGTAATTAATAATCTATTTAAGGTTATAGCTAATTTAAGCTTCCTAAAATTATATTATGGCTTTACATATCACTATAGACTATAAGTTATTGATTATTGCAAATCAGAGTATGTGATGGACTGGAACATGTTCGTGCAGTTATGCTTCATATCAGTTCCTCATTAACAATATATAGACTGGGTTGTATTCTATTCTAATTGAATTCTATTTCTCTTTTTTTAATATAGTTAGAGCCTTAGCCTAGACTACTCCAATCAAATGCATAGCCTAATTGGTTTGGAAAACAATCAGCTACAAATGATAAGAAAAGTTGTATCTCTTCAATAGATGCCTTAAACCAGAATGGTATAATTTAAGGTCTATATAATAAGATAAAAAGACATTTAAACTAATTTCCTTAATAAAGTTATCTCTAGACAAAGCTGAAACATATAGATTAGATAATTCAAACTAGTAATAGGATTTTTACATCCTATATATTCCTGTTCAATGTCATAAAGAAAATTATTAAAGGCAATAACTTTACTGAAAGTGATCATTTTTTAACAATATAGTAGCAATGTAGTAGTATTATAGTAGCAATATAGTAGTGATGTCATTTTTTTAAAAAAATAGTAGTGTAGCAGTAGCAATTTAAATATAATTCTGTTATTATATTGTAATGTAATAGTAACAATATAGAAACAAAGTAGTTACAATTGCAGTAATAATTCTACAACAATATAGTAATGTAATGGTAGTGTAAAAGTTATTGGAATGGTAGCAAAGCAGTTATAATATAGTTTTTATTCATATTTAGCAATATAAAAATAATTTAGTAACAATATAGTAGCAATATAATAACAATAAAGTAGTAATTTAGTAGCAATTTAGTAGCAATAAAATGCAGTAGTATAGTAGTTAACACGATTGTGTGTTTTCTTGAGATACATAGAAGTCTTTAGCAGCTTCTTTGTGTTCTTTTGTTTTAAAGCTTATTACTGCAAATCTTTTGCACAGATAATTTTTTGTATGGGAGATATAATATGTTTGTGCATGGGTATCTGTGAGTATCTGTTTTAGGTTATAGCCTGTCATGCCTGGTGGAATATTGCACAGTTTAAGAATATGCTGATTGTGTTGTGCTTTAATTTCATTGGTATTTAAGTATGGAAAAATTCTAATTAAGTCAGCTAAAAAGGAATAAGATCATTTTTGTGCTGCTTGGTTATATTCATCTTAATTTATGAATTTTATATTAGCTGATTGCCACATTTCATTAGTGGTTAGTGTAATGTTCTTAATTTGTCCTAATTTGAAAAAGGCTTCTGTAATTTGTGCTTTTGTTATATGCAAGAGTATGTCCCACGCTCTAATTATTTTCCTTTGGCCAAAATTGGATTGATTAATGCATTAGACTCCATAGTGATTTGTATGTTATCATATATTTTAACATTTGCAACTTTTTTCGTATCATTTTTTGGATAAACATTGTAATTGCCATTTTAATATCATTTTGCATAGTAATGCATATTCTTTTGAAAGATTCTAAATGAGAAAGAATTTGTCTAAGGTTATTGACTTTTTGTTGAATTGTTTCTCCTGGAATATTTGCTAAGGGGGTTTGTATCTTATAGTGCTATCTTCTATATTCTTCACTTCAGTCAATTGGACATAAAAGTGAAGTATGGTTTTTAGATCTTATTGTAATTGTTTTATTGTCAAAAGATTTTTCTGCTTCTTTGCTCTTTCCTTTGTTTTTTTTGTTCAGTTGAGTCCATCCATTGTTGTCTTTACTGTTCAAAGTGAAGCCTAAAGTAACATGGAAGTTAGAGAATATAACTATTATTAGTGTATTATTGTTGGGTGTCTTCTGGTTGTTCAATTCCATAGTTAAGGAGTTTTTTTGCATTTGTTCTGGTGTGGTTTCTTCTATAGGGGTTGGGTTAAAATTTGCAGGTTTTGGGTTGGTTTGAGCTTGAAAAAGAAGATTGGAGTTTTCCTTTAACTGGCTTCTAGTAGTAACCTTCCTTTGGGAGGTCATGAAGAAGTAAATTTTCACTTTCCTGTTTTATTATTATAAAAGACATTTTTTGAAATTAAAGTGTTGTGGAAAAGAGTTTTTTTTTTATATATATTTATTATATTTTTTTTTTGATGACTGGCATACACTTTATTTTATTAGATATGAATTTACAGTACATGTGTTTTTTTCTTTATGGGAATTGACTACTACCATCTACTTAATGAAACTACCTAGAGAAAGTTTTTATAACTTATCCACCGGTTGGCTTATTGCCCTCCATTCTTCCTATATTATCAACATCAGGGTCCTAATAGCATAGGTAGAATGCTAATGTGCCAAGATGTGTGCCTTTCAGTCTTACCTACCATCCGATAAATAGAAACTCAAAGAACTGTATCCTAATATGATCAGCCATGGACTAGCCATATTCAACAAGAAGTCTTTGTAGCTCTAGCTTGGTCTCTTAAAAAATTGGATTATTTCTTTTATAGTCTCGTAGACTAAAGGTGTAAGGAAGCGTACTCCATGCATGAGAAATGAGAGAAAGCATCAAACTTGACAACAATCATCATAACACTACCGGACGATCATTATATCACTACATCTTTCTTAGTATCACAATTCTAATGCCTATTGAATCAACATGTAAATTGGTTTCTTATAGGAAACAGCGCATATTAGGTTATGGCTCCAAATATCATTTTGAAACAGTCCAATTGCCTTAACCTGAAACTGAACTTGGTATCTTGTAATGGTGATCAGAAGATGGCGATTCTTTTCTTCCAGTTTGAGATTTTTACATTGGCCCTCTGAAGGATTTGAACTATTATCTTGTAATCTGACTTGTGGAGCACTAACCACTGTACTATGAATCCACAGGTCTATATATATTTATTATATATATATATATTGTTAGCATCAAATTTGTAGTAGGGGGCATGACATGACATGTGGGGTCCGGCGCGATGCTGCATGGGGCATCGATCATGCATCAATTATGCATGATTGATGGGCGCAAAGCTTGTCAAAGTTTAGTATTTTTGCATAATGCGACGATAGATTTAGAGACGTGTCGCAGTCATATAAATAGCAGTAATATTCAGATGTAAAAAAGAAGAGATAGAAGCAATTAATAAAATACTACTTTTGCGAAACCCAACTGCTTGTACCAGTACAATGATAATTAATAAACTTACCTTATTTGTCTTTTAGTCGTCTTAGAGAGGATCCGCCGCCCTATAGTTTGACAGGGGAGATCAGAAGAGGAGACTCATTAAACCAAGGAAAAGATTAAGATAATTATCACCACACGTACCTTTGGTATCACCAGCGACACAGACCCACTCACCCAATGTAGCACGAGTCTTGGTCCGGATTGGCGACAGACTCGCTGTTGAGGATAACAATATATATATATATTTTTAAGGGCTAAGATGCAATACATGCGTGGATTTTATTTCATAAATCACATGATTTACAAGTTACCATTGCATGAACAGTCTAAGTTATCGCTAATTAACTGACGACACTGCCCTTATTCTAACCCAGGTACCAACTTACATCTCGAAGGTGGATTCATATCTAGGCATGGACTATGCAGAGAACTGTTTTTTCTTACTCATTAACCGTCACTAGAGTCCTTATCACAGTCACTCTCTATGACCCATCCTTTCTGGCATCAAGGGTTTACTTCTTTACACTTCCTAGTAAATGTTCCAAGAGTTATTCCTATAGTTGGCATACACTACCAAATCTGGGGAGCTCGGTTGCTGGCCATATATATTTATTATATTTATTTATATTAAAATATACAGTATATATATAAGAAAGATCTTTGTTCTTTAAAAAATAACTGAGTTGTCTGATTTCTCTTATATTTAATAAAGTTTTCTTTTATTAATTATAAACAAATGTCTTGTTTATGACTTTTTAACATAAAATATTATATGCCATAATATAAAATACTATACAAATATTATTACAATCTATTTTTTTTCTTTTTTTTTTATTGCAAATTGTTTGAAAGTTATCAGGACTATCTAATGTTTTTTTAATAAATTGAATTTTTGTTAGATAAAATTATATCCAAAATGCTTAATACATTGATTTTAATTTTGCATTATATCTTACTGTTTTATCGAATAGTGATTTTGATCTAGATTTCATAATTCTGTTATATACTTCTTCTCTTTTTTTATAGTATTCTATTTTCTTCTCGTATTGTTTTTATTGTCAGATTTTTTTGTTTCTATATTATTGTTATCAATTTTTTCTAGTATTTTAAACAATAATAGTTTAATATTTTTTCTTTGAGCTGTTTTTGCTACTATTTCACTTTTGTAAGTTTCTATAAGTATTATTAAATCTTTGCTATTGCTTCCTATACTATTTGACTTTATGACTCTGTGGACAATTGCTAGATAAAAATAATTTCTTTTATTTTTGCAATTTATTTTTATTTCTTTTTCTTTAGAATAGTTGTTACTATATTATTTGTAATTGCAAGTTTTTACTGATTGACTTCTTGAAAGGTCTTTAACTTAAATAAGAAGTTGTCTCTATGAAGATCTGGATGTTTCTATTTTTGGACATGTTTGTTATATTGTAATTTAGTCTAGTGACTGAATTGGAGTTTCTCAAGCTTCTTTGCAAACTTATTTTTTCATTTTGCTAAATCTTTTTATTTAATAACCATAGACAAGTGAAAGAGTATCTATTATTATTTTTATTATTATAATTATTCTTCTTATTATCTAAAAACATTTTCAAGTAAAGTTATCCTACTTGTTTTAATTAAATTCTTTTAAATAACTTTTATATAATATATTTAACTATACTATTTTAACAATAACAAAAATTTTAATAAACTCAGAATTAAAATTAGCTTAACTTTTTTAAACAATTTATATGAACTTAATAATCAATCAAATTTTAATACTCTAAATTAATAAAAACCAAATTAACATTAATTTGTTAGAATATGGGTTCTTTTCAATCCTTCAAGTCCTAACAAGTATTGCCTAAGCAACATAATCAAAGAGATCTCAAGAATTCCCCCAAAAAATGAACATACACTATATGGACAAAAGTATTGCACATCTTAAATTTATTATTATATAAAAATGTATATAATAACTTTATTTAAAATTT
>CAJVPV010001268.1:0-16581 GCA_910591835.1 Acaulospora morrowiae
TGTAAGCTGGAATTTCAATAATTCATTTTCATTTTTTAGTAATCTGTTTTCTTCTTTTAACTTGGTAATACTTGAACAGGTAGAATAAAAATGATTCAGCTTATTAGATAATTGTAAAGGTGACTCGACCAATTGTGTAGAGGATTGTCTATGCAAAGGTATATCAAATCGTTCTGTTACTAATGATGGGTTTAAGTGATCTGGATTAATTGCATCAGGATTGAATGGCCATATTTCTGTGGCTCTGTAAGTATTACAAATAGCCGACGGTATATAAGTCTTGATAAAGGCAGGTCCAAAAACTTCTGCAAAGGTATGTTTAATTACTAGTTTTCTAGTATTATTGTGATATTTATCACATCCTTTTCTATATTCCTTTTTTAGTTTCGCAAAAGGGATTTCAGATGGTTGTAGAATGTGTGTCGTGTGAGGTGGGAATATGTAAAGAAGGATTTCATTTTTATAACAGAAATTGATACTCGTGTAGCTTATATGCTTTTGTGACCATCAAGTATCAATAAGACCGGGCGAGTGGATGGAATCGAATCAATAAAATGATTTAGATACATCTGAAAAAGGTTTTCGTACATGTATCCTGAGTTTGTGAAACCCATTACGGTTCCTGAAGGTGCATCTTTTAGCAAGTTGGAAATTGCATGAACATCCTTATAAATAAGCAGAAGTGGAATATATGTTCCAGCAGCCGAAATTGTTGGTGCAACCAAAATATGCTCATGTGAACTTCCGTGCACGACTTTGTGAACCTGGTGTGTGCTTTTTTTTGCAATAACTTTTTCTAGCTTGGATACAAGAATGAACCCGGTCTCATCCATATTCCAAATCTGTAAAGCAGTAAATGAATTCTTGTCGATTATTTGTTTAAGTTTGTTGAAATAATCTTTAACAATAGTTGCATTGGCTCTTTGTACACGGGCTTCAGACAATTCTTGTGGATATGAAATGATAACTCAGGATGATCTCTTATAAAACGAGCCCACCAGTCTTGACCTGGTCCTTTTTCGCCAAATGGATGTGATTTGTTTTGATGATTTATAATTTCTATTATGCAATGGTTAACTCCAAATTTAGTTAATCCGAATCCAAGCTTTTGTATGTTAATGCAATAGCCAACGAGTTGCTCCTCCTCATGATTAGTAAGAACAGTAGGTGGGCCTTGACGATTAGGAGAACCACCATTCTTAATCACACATCAAAGGGTGGCTTCTGAAAGTCTAAAATTTTTTGCCAAACTATTTATACTTGGGTGTTTAGGACTTACAAGATAATTTTTGAGTTCACAAAGTGCCGTGCAAATTGCATTACACCGATTAATATAAGAATCTTGTGGCATACTGTTTGATTAAGAATAATGTGTAAGTATGATGAAATACATATAATAATGATATATATGATAAGAAAAACTTAATATAATGAAAGTAATATAATAAAATGATGACAAATATATCATGATTAATGTGAGTGGCGAAAGCGAAGTGAGTGGCGAAAACAAAAGTAGTGTGATAATGTTGTGTTATAACACAGACTTATAAATATTTATGCCTAATATGGTTAATTTGCATTTAAAGTAACGCATTCATCATAATACTTCTATTCGTCATAATACCCCTATTCACCTTATATTCTAGACATGACTTTGTAAGATAATTAAACTTTTGATTGTAATTGTAATTAAGATTATAATAATGTTTCAGTATTTTTAACTGTCAGTCTTAATCAATTTAAATAAGTTCTTTGAAGTGCTGATTGAAGATTTTACCATCAACATTTTTTTTTTCAAATCTTTGTTTTCATCCTTCAATATTATTAATCTCAAATAAACTGTTTTTCGATTAGAATTTTTAATTCCTCATTATTAATAAATTTGCTCAAGATTTTCTTAATTTCTTCATTAGCTAATTGTTTTTTCATACCATTTGTTTATAAAGATTTAGCTGGAAGCTTAATCTTTAAGGGAGATAAGATCTTTGAAGACTTGTAACTGCTGTTGGTAAATTAATCACAGGTAGAATGATTTTTTTTTTTGTTATATGAACAATTAATACTAACTTAGCATCATCCTCTCTTCACCATTCTAGATTGTGATGATGCAGTATTTCCTATAACTGTAGTCATCATTATACATATGATATAAATTATTTTGTTATTGATTCAATTGTCAAAATACTCAAAAATAATTGTGTCTGACTTAATTATTTTATATATTTTAATAGTGACTCAATTAATTGCATCAAATAATTGTATCAAATTGCATTAAGAATCTACCAATTTCTATCACATATATAGTTGTCATTATATGGAAACATGTTATTTCCTTTATTTATATGTTGGTATATTCTCAAAAATGAAAAACATGTCATCAATTCTTGATCAAGCAAGTAGAAAAGGGTAGGTAACTGTGATAGGTTCAATATTCATCATCTGGCTCTCTATGTTGGTAATATTGTAATTGCTGTAATTGTATCACTACATATTGTTGTTGTGGATAAGACATAAGGATACTTGTTGGAATATTGGATATTCTTTGCTATTTTGAATATACCCAAAATAATGTTGTCATCAAACTTTTTATCTTCCTCATACTTTACAAAAACATTGACATCTAAATCAAACTGTTTTGTTACGTAATCTGTTAGACCAATAGTCAAATTATGTGACAAAAGAAAAGTAACCAAAAATTCGAATTATGGTTATCATTTGCCGAATTTGAAATCTCAGTAAATCAGTTATTCTAAATAAAAAAGATTTTTTTTTTATTTCAAAAAAAAAACATCAAATCAAATGCTATGTACATTTGAAATTTACATTAAGCTTTGAATGAATTAAATTAAAATTTACTTAATGTATTTTGTAATCTTCAATTTTAAATATTGCCTTTTTTTACTATTCTCCATTTTTGAAATTCGTTTATGATCTCTTAGCATTCTCAAGCTATTGTTTTGTTAAGAGGTAAGCAGTCCCTTTTCTCTTTTTTCTTTTTTTAAATTTTTTTTTATTATTTTTTTAAATTTTTTTTTTTATTATTTTTTTAAATTTTTTTTTATTATTTTTTTAAATTTTTATTTATTTATTTTTTGAATGGCAAATACTAATTCACTGTTTTTTTTTTCTTTTTTGTGTGCTAAGGATGTGGAGATCTTCCTGCGATCGTACCACATTCCAGCATTATCCTTGGGGAGTAACGAGTATTGTATATAATAAAATCATATATTATTGTATTTTATATAAAAAATAGGAAAGTAATGAATGTCCTGGTGATATTTGATCTCACCAAAAATTGTTATAGAGAAATCATGACAAGTCCGTCACTTTGATTTATCTTATGCCATATAATATTAAGAATCTTGTTCTGCTCAAAAAAGGTGTGTAAATTTGGTCAGAGTTTATAATGCCCATATAGATTAATATACAACTTATACCTAATATATTTATTTTTATAATTTCTTATCATCTACCTATTATATTTTTTCCTATAACAGTATTAAAAATTTTTAGTAATTATTCATACCAATATTAAAAAAAATTTTTAGTATCAGTTTTATAAAATACCATACTGAATAATATTGATTAGAATCTTATATATCATTATTAATGGCATATAATATATAAAATAATGTTAATTAAAATTTTATATTATACTTTAATTAGTATTAATATTTTCGATACTTCGGTATGATATCGGTACTTTAAAGTATCATACCGAAAATTTTCGATAATTATTGGTTTTACAAAATACTGTACCAAATGGTATCAATCGGAACCCTAGAGATTGATATACTAATCAAATGTATTCACAGATTATTTTTTTTCCATAAGTCAAATCTCTCTTCCATATATTACATAGTCTTTTATCTATATATCAAAAAATTTTGTATGCTAAATCACTATTTACTACCTTATCTTGATTATTCAAATGTGAGCCAAAGTGATCAATAGGAAAGGATATTCTGGCAAGTTTTTCAGAAAGTGTTGCTATACCTTACTCAACTGGATTATAAGCAGATTGTCCAGGAGCATGGATTTGCACAGTTAGATAATCTAAATCTTGGTTTTTAAAAAGCTTAGAATATTCTAAAATATTCTTAAAATGTTTTGAATTTTTATCTGGGCCTCCATCTATCAACAAGATTCAGATTGATTTTATTTTCTCTTCATATCTTATTGTTTTTTTAAATTATTCATTATATATAATTTTTATAAGATCTGTCATGTAATTTGTTGACATTGTTTCTATAAAGTATTCTGAATGCACGATAATGCCCATATGACCAGTACGGAGGGTGTTATTACTGTTTAATAGATTTATAAGCAGATATACTAATGAAATAAGTTTTTGTTTTGTACCCATAGGAAAATCAAAGTCTGCTATTGTCACTGGCTTATTAACAGATTGTATCATTTTAAATATTCTTTCCACAGCAAATATGCCTAAACCGATTTTTGCTTTGTCATTTTGGGAGATAATAATCAAATTATTTGGAAAACTTGTAGTAAAGATTTTCACCAACTTGACTAATCCTAGACAATAGTGCTTATCGATATGCACTTTCATCTCGATTCAAGCAATTGAACTAATTGCTATTTGAACCAGATGGTGGTATCGCTTGGTAGCAAAAGTAATTGAATGTCACGAAAAGAGATATGTAGACAGAGTCTGTCTTGCAAGATAGATTTGATGTTTTTTTTCAAGTTCTTCTTTTAAATACTTAATTGTTCTTACTTTAATCATGCTCTTTCTTCACTTTGCAGATGCTGCTCCAAATTCAACATAGTCATGAATCTTATTCCACAAATCAAGATAAATAGTAGCAGCTAATGGATGTCCTGATTTATTATATATTTCAATAATGCCCTCTTCTAGGCTTTTGGCCTTTTTTTCTGAACTTTGGCTTGTGAAGCAACATGACATTTAAGTTTTGCCAATCTTTTCTTCTGTTCAGCAATCTCATTATTGGCTTCTTTCAACTTTTTCCATAAAGTATAATGAATATCAGGATTATTAAATATATTTATCATTTGTATATATTGTTTGTGTTTTTTCTAAGCCTCAGCTATATTTCTTGCTACATATTTTTGACTAATAGTATTTGGCGCAAGTTCAATGATACTAGGGAATGGTTGCTCAAGAGTAGGTTGGATTACTGCCATCTTACTAGAAGTGGTATATTGCCAATAGGATCAGATTACTGAAAGAGTAGTATTAAAAAGTATCTTTATTTTGGCCTCGATATCTTTTGTATTACTTTTTTTAATTTCTTTTCATACTAGGTTATATTCTTTTATCAGATTTTTCTTATTTTGAGGGGTCCCAGAGTGAACCAAGTATTTGTATGCATACACATTGCAATATTTTTGATAGGTGTTTTCTGGATTTTTATAAAGAAATGATTTCGAAAGGTTGAATATTGAAAGAAAGATTTGCATTATAGATAGTTGTATCATGTAATTAAGAAGATAGTGATCTAGAGGGTATAGTGTTTTATAATGTAATGTATATTTGCATCCAGCATTTATAGGAGACATTTGTAAAGGCAGGTTTTGGCAAGAGATTTATAATGTAGCGGGTATTGATAGATAATTTATAAATATATTGTTATAATTATGATAATGAATAGTATTAGTTCTATTTTTAGAATAGTTTATTTTATTATTCATTATTATTATTATTATTATTACTATTTTTATCTTATAATTAGTATATGTTATAACTGGTATATTAGTTATATATAGCATATAAGATAGATCATATAGTTATAGTAAATCATATGGATATAGCATTTCTGTCAGATATGGCTAATATGAGAGATCAAGTGGATCTAGTAGACATGACAAAACTGGCATATTTATACTATTGTTTACATTATTTTTTTATAATTCAAAGATATATAAATAGGACAGCTGTTCTTTCCAGCTGGTCAAAGAAATTTCCTAACTCTTTCCAATTCTTCAATAAAAATTGATCAAACTCTATACCCAAATCACCATATCTCTTGTCTTATATTGGATAAACCTTGTCGAATTCCTTCATCTTATTAACTCTAGTATATCATAACTAAGATTACCTCCCTCTAACTTAAGTGGCTCCCTATTACAGTTGTCCATTAATCTATTCAATTTTAAGGTTTATTGAATAGGTTGACAAATTGATGATAACTGTGAGATAGTCACTTTGTGAAATTGAAAAACTATATAAAAGAAATTGGATCTTTGCTCAGTATTGGAAGTATTTACTGTTAAGAGTGAGAACAGTAATTCAGAATCCAAAGTCTAGTAAAGGATTTGAGTATTTTGTTTTATTAATAGTTTCAAAACATATTTTATTATTAATTAATTACATAATGAGTTTTATAAGCTATTTTCAAATAGTAATATTAATTAAGAGCATCCATTCTATTTAGATAATTCTTGTGAACTTTGCTATTCACCTGAAGAACCAACCACTATTTTCTTGATCTTCTGGCATTGGCTTCAAGTTGAATTTTCTGTTACCACTTACATGTTCAAAACCCAGGAATATTTCCAATAATTACTTTCTTGTTCTTTTATTAATCAAGACCATATTATTAGACAACTTATCTTTTCTATAAGATATATTCAACCCCTTTTCTTTGATAAAGTTCTTATTACTCTTTCTCAAGCCCTAGTGAAATTTAAATACTTCACAATCAATCCTTTCCAAAATCCTTCTGAATCACCTGATTTATTATCTTTTCTTTTAAATCATCTGACTCTATCCACCTCTTCATCTTTTAAATATCAAAGAAACCTCTTATTTACAAATGATTCCTTAGATTTAGAACTTCTTTTTGAAAATCCTAACAACATGACTACTTCTCAAGATATTCTTAACTACCTTAAGGCTAATACCTACTGGAATATCATTGAAATTGAACCATTTAATGGAAATGGTACTCAAGATCCGATTACCTGGCTCTCAGCTTTTGAAAAAGCCACAAAAATTAACAATTGGGAAAACAAAAGGCTCCTACAAATGCTTAATGGATACCTACAGAATGAAGCAAAAGAATGGTGGACCACTTATTATAATAAGAACCATGCAGACAATGATACAATGAAATGGAAAAATATTAGAAAAGCATTTACAAAAGAATTCTATACTCAATGATGAATTAACAAGTAGATTAAAGACTTGGAACAAAGAAAACAAGAACCTATCGAACCTGCTAATTCTTATTATGCTTTATTCAAGAAATTGATAAAATGAGCAGACCAATATAAAAAAATAGGTAACTATCAAAAGCTTTGATATTTTATTTGAGAACCATTACCACACTTGGCTTCTATTGTCTTTATGAATAATCCAACCAGTATCCAAAAAGCAGTTGAATATGCTCAAGCATATAAAGCAGAACAAGATATAAACAATTCAAAAGAGCTACCAGTATGATTTATGCAATACAATATTGCCAAGAACACTGAGGATCCAATGGATCAATTGATTAAGAAATTTGAGAAAATGCAATTGAATCTGGCAAAATGAATCGAATTTCTCTTAGTACAGATAGAGAAACAAGCCCGATGTCCCATACAGTTTTTATCCAATCAAAAGAAAACTATTACTTGTTTCCGATATGGAGAACCTGGACATATAGCATGTGACTGTTTATCAAAAAGGATTCAATTAAAGTCCATGAAATCAAGAAAGCTAATTAATTATTTGACTGTGGAAGCAAGTTCATCATTAGAGAATAAAGAAAATAAAATCTATATGGAACAAAAAAGAAAACCACTATATTCGACCAATTGCAAAGAAGCTAAAAATAAACAGAAACAGTCAGATTCACAGAAGAAACTTAATCTATAAACAAGAAAAGTAATTCTTGAAACCCAACCAATGGAAATTGAAGAATCAAAACCTGAGAAAGAAATAGTACAACCAATCAAACCAAATGATCAAGAATGAAATCTCAATCTTCTATAGTAAACCAATTACTATCATATAATATTGCTGATGATATTTTGGAACTGAAAGCTTCTGCAATATTGGGCCAAATGTTACAATATTCTAATCAACAGAAAAATCTGGTGAAGATCTTAAAATGCCCTAAGCAAACAGTGGAAACCAATTATGCATCTAATGAAGATCACTATAGAACCACCACTACAAAGTGTTATATTCGAATCAAGGGTACTCCAGTAATTGCAATCTTGAATTCTGGAGCTGCTATAAGCATTATTACTAAGAAACTCATGGATAGACTTGAATTAGAACCAGATACACCTTCAAAAACAATAGTAATTATAGCTAATGGAAATCATACACAAGCATTGAGACAAATTACAAACCTGAAGATTGCTATTCAAGATATTATTGTGTTAGTGAAGCTGCAAGTCATCGAATTATGTAAAGAAATCCTCCTATTGGGAATTGACTGGTTGGAACATATAAAAGTCAAATGGAATTTTAATTAACAAATTCTACAAATTTCATATCAAGGAAAGAAAATAAAAATTGAAACCACATACCTGGCAAATATTCCTCCCCAATTATCAAGTGATGAAAAGCAGAATAATGACCAGTTATTAAAAGAAATTAAATATAAAACTAAAGATGATCTTGAAGAACAGGAAGCCTATACTTCTGATCTAATATTGAAAAGTAAAGATGAAAATCCTGCAGTCTTTCTGATCAACACAACCGAAACTGAGGAAGAACTCAAGGTGACACAAAGAATATTAATTAAGGAACAACAAGAACAAGTAAAAACTATATTGGATGATAATAAAGATATTTTTGCAGATAATATTTCAAAAGAAGGACAAACAAGTAATCTAGAAAAAACAATAGTAATTATATATTGTATCAGTACTGGAGATACTATTCCAATTAAACAATGACCATACAAGGCATTCTCCGATCAACAAGAATTTATTAAAAAGGTGATTGAGAAAATACTAAAGCAAGGAATTATTAGCCCTACTACTAGCTCATGGTCTTTACCTGTAGTCATTGTACTAAAGAAAAACAACAAATTCTATTTCTATGTAAATTATAGGAAGCTAAATTCAGTGACTATCAAGGATATCTATCCAATACCAATCGTAAATGACCTATTGGAAACTTTCAATAGAGCACAATAGTTTACATGCCTAAATTTAGCTAATGGATATTGGCAAGTGGTAATGAATGATTAGGACAAAAACAAAACAGCATTTGTTATCAAATATGGACTATATGAATTTAACGTTATATCCTTTGGCCTATGCAATGTATCAGCCACATTCTAATGACTAATGGACAAAATTCTGGCTCCTTATTATGACAAATTTGTGGAAGTATATTTGGATGACATCACTATTTTCTCAAAAACATTTGACCTACATTACTAACATATGACAATTATTTTGAATATTCTAAGACAAGCAAATCTGAAAATAAATGCTAAAAAATGCCATTTCTTTCTGGCAAGTATTAAATTGCTAGGTCACATGATTAACCATGAGGGAATTCAACCTGACAATAAGAAAATGGATAAGGTAAAAGACTTTCCAAGACCAATTAACATTAGACAATTGCAAGGATTCCTAGAATTAGTCTCCTATTACTGGAAATTTATCAAGAATTTTTTAATGATTGCATGACTCCTCAATAATCTATTAAAAAAGGAAGCAGCATTTAATTGAATTGACGATCAACAACAAGCTTTTGAAATTCTTAAATGATTATTAATTACTTCACCTATCTTGAGATACCCAGACTTTTCCAAACCATTTTATATTTATACTGATGCTTTAGGAACTGGAATTGGAACAGTATTAGTACAAAAAGAAAATAAAAAGGAATATGCAATTGCATATACTAGTTAAAGTTTGAACAAGGCCAAACAAAATTATTCAATAATCGAACAGGAATGTTTTGCTATTATTTGAGCTATAGAACACTTTCATCAATATCTGGGAATCAATTATTTTTATTTGATAACTGATTACTCAGCACTACAATGGTTAAAAACAACTAAACTAAAAGGATGCCAAGCCCGATAGATATTACACTTGGAACCCTACAACTTTACTATTATTTATCAATCTGAAAAAAAACATAACAATGCTGATACTATGTTCTGAATGTATAAAACTGAAAATTTACTTTTGGAACAATATTAATCAAAAAAAATAACAATCCGACAATAAATAATATCCAGTCCAGGTTGTTGATATCCTGGCAAAAACACAACAAAAATGGATTCATAACAATATTGGCAAATCAAAAACTATCTTCTTAATAACAAATTACTCAGCAATTTAAATGCACAATAACAAAAACAATTATAAGCGAAGGCAAAATTCTTTGAAGTGAAAAACAATCAATTATATAAAAAGAATTAATGAAAGAAAACTAGAAATCAACTACTATGAGTATTACAAAAACACAAATTGGAACCTATACTATTTCTATTACATAATCACACTACCAGTACACATCTTGGAGTGGACAAAATCTTTAACAAAATACGAGATCAATACTATTGGCCACAAATGTTTGAGGATATTAAACAATATATCAAGACCTGTGATCAATGTCAATGATATGGAAAATTCAGAATCTCTGGACCTTTATATCCTATACTAGTTGGAGATCCATTCGCAAAAATAGGAATTAATATTGTTGGACCATTACCAATTACAAACAAAGAAAATAGATATATTGTTGTAGTGACTGACTATTTAATCAAATGGCCAGAAGCTGAAGCAATATCTGAAGCAACAGAACAATAAGTTGCAGATTTTATTTATCAAACAATTATTTGCCAACATGGATATTCAAAACAAATATTATTTGACCAAGGAACCTATTTTAAAAATGAAATTATAGAAGCTTTATTGAGAAAATTTCAAATTCAACATTTATATTCCATCTGTACTACCCTCAAACCAATGGATTAGTTAAATGATTCAATAGAACACTATGTAAGTCATTAGCAAAAATCACTAAAGGAAATCAGGATTGGGATGAATTTATTGTACCTGTCCTCTTTATATACCAAACCACCAAACAAGTATCCACCAAAATGATATCCTTCTATTTGATTTATAGATAGAAACCCATAATGTCCCATAAGAATATGAATAAAGTTATAGAAGGAAATATCTTGACCCGACTATTTGATTTGACTGAAATCTTGCTACGAGACCAAGGAATTGCCCAGAAAAATATTCAAACGATATAGAAAAAACAGAAGAAATAATATAACCTGAAAATCAAAAGAGACAAACAATTTAAAATTGAAGATAAAGTATTGCTCTATAATGCGACAAGAGATAAACATTTTACCGGAAAACTAAAACCCAAGTGGAAAGGACTATACTATATTCATGATATTTTGAGAAATGGAGCCTACAAACTAAGGATCCTGGAAGAAAAAATAATGGCTGCATCATTCAATACTGCTCTGTTGAAGACCTACTATGACTGGGAACAATGAGAACCTATAGTTGTTATTGAATAATAAAAAGAACTTGAATGAATAAAATGTAGCACAATAACAATGACCCTATAGGGCTCCTATTAATTATTGCAACCTATACATGTGATATAAATTATTTTGCTATTGACTCAATTGCCAAAATCCTCAAAAATAATTGCATTTGACTCAATTATTTTATATGTTTTAATAGTGACTCAATTAATTGCATCAAATAATTGTATCAATTGCGTCAAGAATCTATCTATTTCTACCACATGTATAATCAGAACCCTAGTCAAAAATATGAAAATACTAAAGATTATAAAAGTATCAAATATTAGTTAAGTCTATAAGAACAAAGGTTTTAATCAGTTAGAGATACAAAAGGTAAATACAAAGCAATTTATAAATCAGATCCAAGAAAAACAAGAGAAAAAATGGAATTTATTGTAAAAATACTTCCTGAATATTATAAACTAAGGGTGGATAAAGTTTTTTCAAAGTTCTAAAAATAAAAAAATATTAGTCAGGCTAATATCCAAATTATTAAGATTAATAACTTCAAACTTTAATCCCTTACAAAAACAACTATATAACTGGTTGAATACTTTATATCTAAAGATAGATCCCTAAATTAAAGGCGAGGACATAATTCAAATGTCTCTTACTATTAAAAAGTTTTTTTTAAATATACAGTAAGATTAAAAAAAAACTATCTACAAAGGTTTTTTGCAATTTAAACCACTTGATTCAAATATTTTTTGAATTATGTCCCTATTAAAATAATAAATAAATAATTATATCCTTTCAAAAGAGATATAATTGATCTGTAAAATTTTATATGCTAAATAATTTAGAGACTCATCTTTACTTATATCATCATCAAAAAGAAAGAATCTAAAATCAAAAACAGGAAAATTAGAGGCAGATGATAAGTATTTGCATGTGAATAGTCAGTTAAGTGAGATAAGAACATTAGGTTTATACTGTATATATTGTATATATTACTTTATATATATTAATTTTTAACAAATAATAAAGAAAGGATATGAAAAATTAAAAGTGTACAATTATTAATTAGTAAAAAGTCTAAAGAAATTGTAAAATATTGTGATAAATTGTTTAATGTTTTTAAAGAAACAAAAATCCATTTATCTGAAGAAAATGAAACTGATTCAGAAAGCAATAAAAGAAAAATAGTTATATATAATTATAGTTAACATTCTTATAAGATATTTAAATATCATTAAAGTCAAATATTTGTTTGCTGAATATTTATATACTAAATATTTATTTATTATATAGTTAACTAACTTGCTAAGAAGAGTTTTGGATGAATATTCAATATCAATTTAACATATAAAACTAATTTGTAAGAGAACTTATAAAACTGTGACTTATTATAATATAATATCATCCAAAAATTTGTTGAATCAAGCTTACTATTCAGAAAGAAAAGCTAAAAAATTGATAGAAAAATATAAAAAATAAAAGGTTGTCAAAGAATCATCAATATATTTGGAGAAGTATTAAACTGAAGAAAGTACAATAATAGATGAGGTCAGGAAGGCAATTACTAAGATCAGTGTTGTCAAAACAATACTTCATTGGTAATTGTTATATTCTTTTGTTATATTATTTATTATATGATATGAATTATATCATATGATGAATAATATAATAAAAGAATATGACAATTATCAATAGAGCATTATTTTGACAACACTAACTAAGGTAAAATCAGTAGAAGGTATAAAAATCGACAAGAAAAAAATAACCAAAGGTACAAAATGGATTTCAAAGGTCACCCAGGATAAAATCAATTAAAGAAAAAGAAAAAGAAATGGAAGAAAAAGAAGAAGAAATAGAAAATAACAAATAATTTAGTTTATATGAGCAATTTTTTGTTATATTTAAATTATTATAAACTTTTTATTAATTATAATTACAAATAATTATCAAATTTTATTAATTATTTTTTTAAATAATAAAATTAATTGCTAATATATATATATATATGAAAATTCATCAAATTTTTAAATATAAAATATATTAAATTATGGCTAAGTTATTTATTAAATATTTGTATTTATATTATCAAATGTTATAATGTTATAATTAAACTATTTATAAATGTTTAATGAATATTTATATTTAATTTCATGTCGAGTGACAATAAACAGCATAAATTCAGCTTAAATTTAATTATAAAAATTTAAAATTTAACAATAATTTGACATGTTGAATGATCAAATTTCGACTAGTATAATAAAAGCTAAGATTCATATAATGATTGTAAATGTTTTATGTTATGGGTAAGATAGATTTAATTATGGCTAAAAAGTTAATTTTTTTTCTTTATTAATAACATGATTCTTTTATACAATAAATCCAATAATTATATAAGAATCTGACAATAAGAAAATAAAATAAACAAAAAAGAAAAGTAAAAAAAAATAAAATAATGAATTATAGCAAAGTTATTATATAATACTATATATTATCATTTTTGTTATCATATTATATAATTCATTAATTTTGTCAAGCAAAAATGGATTACATGACTTTATTTAGTATTTCTCTGATTATATTATATTTTTTTATCAAAGTTTTTCACACTTTTTTATATGCATTGTTTATTGTTTTAATATGGCTTGTCCCAATTATAATGTATAATATTTTTTGGCGATCAGTATAAGTACAATTTGCATTGCCATTTTCTATATTACAATATTAACAACTATAAACAATCTATTGATTTGATAGCAAAAATATTCAAGCCAGCTACTTTCACACTTACAAAATCAAATATCAAAACAATTCAAAATCTTTTGATATTTAATTATCTAATCAAATTATTTTAGAATAAGCTTTATATATATAATGAGTTTATAGTCCAAGGACCTATTTCTCTATAGTTCAAAAATATTAACAATAATAATTCTTAAATTATTGAAAACACATTACTACCAAATAATATTAAATTATCTTTTTAGGCCTTTCTAACAAATAACAATATAGAATTTATAAAGATATATAAAAAATATTATTTTTTCAAATAATATCAAAGGTCATTATTTATAATAAAAGATCAAAAACTTTTAATTCTTGCAATTGCAATGAACAACTATATTTAATTACAAAAGATATCAAAGATTTAAAATTAATATGAATAGTCAAAAGACTTGACTTACTCTTTCTATTTAATAACATTATAGAGTTAAAAGAATTCTTTATTTTTCTCCATTAAATAATCTCAAATAACTATCCTATCACTTATAGAAAATTCAAAAGTTCTTATTGATTTAAAATTTTTCAAAACAATAACTTATTTCTAATTTATTATATTAACTCTTATCTCTGTTATTATATATGTGATATAAATTATTTTGTTATTGACTCAATTGCCAAAATTCTCAAAAATAATTGTATTTGACTCAATTATTTTATATATTTTAATAGTGACTCAATTAATTGTGTCAAATAATTACATCAAATTGTATTAAGAATCTATCAATTTCTATCAAATGTATATCTGTTACAACTTATTTCCAATCTATAGGCTTTTTTCTGACCACTTCTTATTCAAATTATTAATGATATATATATAGTATATATATTTTTTATTACAAATGAGCATTAAATGTGAGACTTTATTAAATATAAGTTTGCTATCATTATATTAACAATCTTTGAAAAATATAAATTAATTGTAATTTATTGCGACTTATACTAATACTACCAACTTATATCACAAGGGTGTGTCCACAGAACTAGTGTTATTAATGATATATTTAATAACTCAAAAATCTTAATCAATTCAAATCAACTTTCAAATCATATAGTTCTTAACTATTTTAATAAACAAATCAAATTTCTCTTTAGTAGATTTATTCTAAAAATTAATTAGCTTTGTTTCTACAAAAATATAATTATTACTTGAATCAAATATGAAAAAAATAACAAACCTAAAGCCAACTTAATTTATAATATCTTATATACAGTATTTCTCAAACACAAATATCTTAAATTATCTTCTAAACTTTTAATCTCTTTCTCTTAATTAATCAAAGGTATGCAATCAGTATAATACATTAAATTAAATTCATTAACCACTAAATAAACCTGTTTAATCTCTTATTGAGTTAAACAATTATACTTAAATTACAATTTCTGAAGAACTTGGAAACTATTATCAACTCAAATAAAAAAATTAAAAAATCTGATCAATTAAGGTATAGAGCTTTCACTATCTTCAAAACAAAACTTATTATCAATCAAATTTCAACAAAATCTAAATTGCATAAGCAATATTCCAACCTCTATAACAATAATTTTTGTTTCTTTTTTTGAAACTATAGATCATGTATTCAATTGCTACTATATACTCAAGTACATTAACAAGAAGAAAACCAAGTTATTTTAACTTATCTTAAATCAACTTGAAAAAGATCTTTTTCAACAAATCTTAATATTTCAACTTTCAACCTTCCAAGCAAAACAATTTTAATCTAATAATAGGCATTTATCACATATCATTTAACTTAATAAAAAATAGGCCTGAAATCTCAAACAAGGCTTTAAAAATTCTCTATAAAGTTTGAAAACAAAGGTTAAAGACAACCTACACTTCTTCCTTCTTCAAAGTCAAATAGAAAAAAACCATAGTCTCTAATAACAATAATAAAATAACAATTAATAACAATAACAATTCAATGCTTCAAAAATTTTTAAACTTACTAAAATTAAATAACAATAATACTAACAAACTAATTTTTATTCTAACCATAACATCATCATTCTGAATGGGTATTAACCATTTGACACTAGTTCTATCGAGCCCACCTTCTTGGTGTAAGTTGATAAAACTAATTTAAGTCACAATAAGTTATAGTTAATTTGTATTTTACAAAGACTATTAATGTAATGGCAGCAAACAATTGTTTAATAAAACCCCACATTTAATTTAATGCCCATTCACGATTAAAAAATAATAATAATAATTTAACAATTTGTATTTATATACTGTATATTATAATACAATAACTTCATTAAATTTAAAACAATGCTTATTATAGATAAAATTCATTGAATAAATAAGTTTATTCACACGAAATGTAAACCCTAAATGTTAATA
>CAJVPV010001269.1:0-16575 GCA_910591835.1 Acaulospora morrowiae
GACTCGACCAAAAACATACACGCCTATTTCAAAGGAAGACGAATTACGACCGTTACACAGCGTAGGCCAGATCGAAGTGACAGACTCGCCATATTACACTATAACACTATTATTAAAACTAAAGATTAGAAGATAATAATTAACTTTATTACTAAAATAATATTAAAATAATATTAATCTTTTATTATTTGTATTTAGTATTAATCCTTTATTTTAAAACTTATTATTAGAACTATAAACTGAAAAATAACAATTAATCTTATTTATTAGAATAGTTTTGGAGAATATGTTTGATTTTAAGATAGTCTAAAATTAATAGTTAATAAGAAGAAAATTTTAGATATAAAATTGTAATTTGTTAAGAAGAATGTTAAATATAAAGTGAAGTTGAAATTTTTTTATAGATATTATTATCTAATTTTGCACAATTGACTTATATTATTAAGGAGTAAACAAGAAATTTTTATTGTTATTATTAGTTTATTTACAAGAGTAACTAGACTTTCTAATCTTAATATATTATCCTATTAGATTCTTTAATTATTAATATAATATCTATAACTAATCTAGTTTATTGTTAACTATATTGATATTGATTGTTATTTCTTTTTAAATACTATAAGATACAATTCCTTAAGTATTTCTAGATAATAATAATTGTATAGTAGTTTTTTGAATGTATTTAATTTAACCATTAATTAATAAATAATATTAAATTGAGTAATAATAATTATATTGATTTTTTAAAGAAAATAAATTATTTATTCTTTTTTTAAAGAGTTATTAAAGAAAAAAAAATTTTTGAAATTCGTATTTTGAAAAAAAAAAGTCAATTGATTAGAGAAGTAATATTATAAAAAATAAATTTTTTTAAAAAAAGAAAAATTTAGAATGAAAAATTTTTAAGGAAAAGAAAAAACCTGGCTTTAATAAAAAAAAAGAAAGAATATAAAGTATAAAAAAAATATGTATGTAGAAGAAAAAAAATAAAATAGAAAAAAAATATATAAAAATATAAATAAAATAAAATAATAAAAAATAATAAAAAAATAAAAAGATATAAAGAAAATAAAATAAAATAAAATAAAATAATAAAAAATAAAAAAATAAACAGCTTAAAAAAGAGTTTTTTATTTTTAAAACTTATTATAAAAATAAAATAAAATTAATATATAATAATCTTTTTAAAAAAATAAGTAAAAACAATAAATTAAAGAAATTATTTTTGAATATATTATTTAAAAAAAATTAATTATAAATTAAAAAAGTTTTTAATATAAATTTAATTAATTTTATTAATTAAATTAATAAAAAAAAATTAAAAAAATTAAAAAAATTAAAAAAATTAAAAATAATTATATTTCAGATAATAAAAGGATTATATAAGCTTTAAAAATTAAAAATAATTATATTTCAGATAATAAAAGAATTATATAAGCTTTAAAAATTAAAAATAAATTTTAATAATAAAAAAAAAGTAAAAATATTAACAAAAATAAAAAAATAAAAAGCAAAAAACATTAAATAATATTTAATACAATTTTGAAAATTGGAATTGAACAGAATTATATAAAATTATATAATATTTAAAATATTAATAAAAATAATAATAAGGTATGTTCTATCTATTAAATTTAATATAAACTTAAAAATTAAATATTAAAAAAAATTATTAGATTTTTAATATTTAAACAAAAAATATATTATAATAAAAATTTATAATAGAAAAAACAAATAAAATAAAAAAATAACACCATCATCAAAATCAGAAGCAACAAAAAATTTTTCAATCAGTACTCGAATACCCAAGAAGAATGGTCAAAATCAACTTTTCCTCACTATCTCAGAGAATAAATCGAAGTATACAATAGAAATCCATAGAAATTATATATACCAAACCTAAATCCAAACCAATATCAATCAGAACCATTCAATGAAACAATCTCCCACTACACTTTTCTGAAAATCTTTTAATCAACAACACTTGCCTAGGCAGTAATGTCAGATGGTACAAGAAAATTTTCAGCATCACCAGAGACTATATGATATGTGAAAGCTTCTCAGTCATTCAAACATTCAGACGAACACATATCCCGCATGGTCTAAAAGTCATCAACCAATCCAACAAAAACATCAAAAAATTCCACAACAACAAGTACAGCACCCTAGTAGCTTTTAAAGTTAAACTATTCTCAAGAACTCTCCCAACTCGCCTTATACTCCATCAACTATATTTTAACCAATATCCAGACACTCTATGTTCACGATGTGAGCTCTGTACTGAAGATATTTAACATGTTTTCAAATGTCCAGAAGCACTGTAAGCAACGGAACAAATCATAAAAACTATTAACCAAACACTCCATCCAGACAATAATCATAAACCAATCTCTCATATATGGCAAGCTGTCGAATTGTCATGTGGAATCACAGACAAAATCTTCTCCACCTCAACCTCTACCAACTGGATCAAGGCAGCAACAAAATCTTTAACCCTGTTGCATAATCTAATTTGGAAACCACATTGCTTTATAGCCAACACTTCACCTCTTACTGGAATTAAGTGGAACCATGCGAAGTCATATAATTCAATCAACTCCACCAATCCAGAAGTCAAAAAAATCTCACAAACTGAAGACAACTTCAACAACCCGCAAGAAAACATTATCATTGACCTATCTTCTACTGTTGCTAATTCATTCATCCAATCTAAATATAATTACTCCAAATGTATTTATAGCTTAACAACTTTATCTGCTAATATTAACTTGATTTCCCCTGATGCTAAGTAGGTATTCATAGTTGTTTGATGCCATCCGGCAAGATATATTGTTTTAAACTTTCTTTTCAATATTAGTCGTATGGTTACTGTAGGTAAGCTAGCATTTAACTAATTGTACCAACATATGAGAGATGTTGTTTCTTTCACGATGTATACCATGCTATATACAAATCAAATAAAGAAATGATGTTTACCTATAAAAAAATAAAATAAAATAAAATAAAATAAAAAAATATATATATAGTTATTTTTAATTTTTATTATTTATATAATAATAATATTAATAAAACCTTGACATATTAAATAATAGCCACCAACTCTTTTTTTTTTTTGAAAAAGCAGAAAGCTATTATACTTTATTTTATTATTATAATTTTAGACTTGCAGTATAAGATTTATAACATATTTACAGTATAACATATATCTCTCTTTGTTAGAAAAAGTTAAATGTAAGGTTTTGCAAATACAGTTTATTTTCTGTATTCCTTAGTACTATTCAAAAATATAAAAAAAAGAAGTTCAAAATCTATATTATTTCTTGAATAGCATCTAGCTACTTAGAGAAAAGTAAATACCTAATCACATGAAGGTGCTGCAACCATTATATACAGGTTGGCCTCCAAGTTATAACTAGGATTGGCAAGCTTGCTTTTCAAATATGGCTTAATATATGACAAATCAAATGTGTTCCATCTTATATTTTACCTGAATAACTTACTCAATTAGTTAAATAGTTACTACTCTGACTTGGACATTTAGTGAAAATTAGCCTTTCATCTGATTACCTAGTATTTGATTTTTTCTACCCTTCTAAAATTGTGACAGATTACAGATTGACCAGGCCTGTGATAGTTACCTACATCTGTAATAAGTAGGGAAGGGGATATCCACTCTTCATAAAAAGCTTTATATGTATAGTCGCACTATTTAAATATTTGAGTAAAATCTAGTTCAAGTATAAAGCAAGAGGAGGTTGAAGAAGAGTATTTGAATGTGTAGTAGTAGTCACTAACTCTTTTATCCAATATAATTATAATTATTTCAAATATATTTAAAATCTAACTTTATTTTTATCAAATACTATTTCTTCTAATATTAAGTAGATATTTATAGCTATTTGGTATCATATAATAAGATATATTATTTCAAACTTTTTTTTTAATATTAATTATATGATTACTATAAGCAAGTTAATATTTAATTTATTATATTAATATATAAAAAATATTGTTTCTTTTATAATATATATCTTGTCATATACAATACAATCCAAATAAAAAAATAATATTTATTTATAAAAAAAAAAAAAAAAATCTTGACATATTAGCTTTAACATATACTTTAGAATAAATCAATAGCAACAAGCTAATATAAAACAATTTAATATAATACAATAAGTATTTAAAATAATTTATAAATAATAATTCTTATAAAGAAATACAAATATAAACCAAATAAAATATATTAAACCAGATCTGGCTAGTTGAAAAAAAAAATATATATATATATACCTATTGTATTAATTTAAAAAATATTTTTTTTTTTTCAATATAAATTAAATAATTGTTGTAAGTAAGTTGATCTTATATAACTATTGTATTAATTTAAAGAATATTTTTTTTTCAATATAAATTAAATGATTATTGTAAGCAAGTTAATATATATTGTAATATACTGTAAAAAAAAAAATAGTTGATTTTAATAAATACATTGATATTCCGAAATATTATTTTTTAATACTTATTACACTTATTAATAAAGATTGAAACAAAGAATTGTAAAACTTTTATACATACAAGATTCTGGTTGGCATCATTGTTTTGCGCCACAGATCAACAAAACATTCAAAATTCGAAAATTGCGCCCATCGGTTAGGTCTAGTGCATTTTTTTTTCCCAACTCAATGCATTATTCATTTTCAATAAATAAGCGTGACAGCAAACAATTTCGTCTTACCAACCTACCCCATAATAATGCAACGCTTCTTTTGTTTACATTGTTCACGTGAAACCGTGATCTTCCTGTGCTACATTTCAGAGATTTTATATATAGTCAGCATTTAAGTTCAGCGATTTGTTCACAAGTTTCTGGCGAAATTTGAAATTTTAATCTTTATTTAAATTATTCGGTCACCTACATAATTTTTAAATTGTAAAGTGATCACGCACAGTATTCATTATAAAATTAATGTTTAATAAGGAGTATTCTTCCTGGTGTAAAAAATGACAGCAACAAAAGTTCTCAAAGATCTTTCGATAATCTTGGAATTAACAATATTGCCCAATAGTAACCCTGTCTCTTACAACTTTCAAGTTAAAAAGGGACAAATGCTACTAGATATTGTTAGGAATTTTATGATGGAGCATAATATTCCCTGCTATTTGGAAATCTCGGTAATGTCAACTATCGAATCATTGATGCGAGAGAGTTGGCGTCGGGATATGGAGATGGACTCGAAAAGTAAGTTGTATTCCAAACATAAGACAATTCTTAAAGATCCGTTTCACTGATTTATATCAGAATTCAGCTTTGAATTAACACGTGAGAATTTCCTCTGATAATCTGCATAGTTCCTGATGAAGCGGAGGCAAAAAGAATCCGATCAGAGCTCGTGGCAAAATATCAGAAACATACAACTCGTTTTAATGATTCCCCTTCGGAGGTGTGAACAATAATGTTTAAATGAAACGCGCACATTTTTCTAAGAATATTTTTATTAATGTGATTAACATGATTATTTCCTTATTGCGCAATTAATATCAATGATAGGATGTCTTTCCCAAGGCTTATCATACACTGGTACATTCTCCGGTGCCATCTATTTTTGACGCTTTGTTGCAATTTGAGCAAAATTGTAAGCAAGCCATCAAAGAATTTACAGATAAAAGGGATACTCATTTGGGAATCATGGGTGAAAGGTAGAGATTCTTGATTAAAAATCATATCGTTTGATCACTTGCCAAAGTTGCGACTCATCCATTTACAATAAATCTTTAGACATCAAAAAGAAGTCACCGAGAATGGAGAAAATAATTATCACCAATTAATCGAGGTAAATACTGATAAAGTTGACTTATAAAATTTAGAGCTAAATCCATGAATCGTCTATTTAGGATGTCGAATTGAGTCAAGCAACATGGCAGAGTCAACTAGAGGAACTTCAGAGAAGGCAAAAACGCGAATATTGTAACTTTGTTCTGAAACTCTATGAAGCGCATCAGCAGTGGATGTCAGAGCAAACAGCTGGTGTGGATTCTGCAGGGTTATATAAATTGGATGGAAAAGAGATTGTCTCGAAGGTAATTAATGAAATGAGAGAGCAAGAAAAGGGGCTTTCAAGAGAGCTTCTTCGACTTGGTCAAGAGAATACTGCTCGGAGTCGCCCAGGAAGCATAAGTTCGATGGCAGATATCATTCATTCCCCTATTATGTCACCAACTACATCTATGTTTGCTAGTCCTACGGAAGAAAAGAAACCAATGTTTTTTGCGGTAAGATGTTTCCTTCTCTTTCTCATGTGGTGGTTTGTTGTTATTAAAGTGAAATTCAAAATAAACTGTTTTCATAAATAGGAAGACGTCGTCGCAAAGATACGAGAATTAGGTTTCAGCAATGAACAGGCTAAAATGGCTCTTGAAATGACTAACCATAATATGGTATTTTCCATTAACTTCATTAGATTCAACTGATATTCTTTCGTTTAATTATAGTTGCATTAATAATTTTACTTCTTCAGGTTCAAGCGATAAACCTTCTGATAGAATCTGGAGAAAGGGTAGATTTACAAATAGCCAATGCACAAAATATGATGACACGCCGTCCTTCAATACCAGTTGTGACACCACCTCCTACACACAGGCGCTCAAAATCTCATAGTAGGCCTCTCGCGTTAACCGTGCTTACAAAACAAGAAAAGAAGAATGGGTGGTCGCCGATGTCATTCTTACAACAACAAAAACAGAATATGTTGGCTTCACAGAATAATAATTCATCCGTAAGAAAGATAAGCGGATGGCTTGGAAAGGCGATGAATCTGGGAAGCGAAGAAGGAAACGGGTGTGTATATTTATTTTAAATATATATTAACGGTGAGTTTAAGATAATCTATCTTGTATTAACTTGGACGGTCACGGTGTTAATTTGAACTTTCACCTTTTAAAGTCATGGATCATTACAGTTGGATGATCCTCAGCTTGTGGAATCCTTCACCATCTCGCTAGGCAATCAAGTCAAATCCACTCACAACTTGCGTTTACTGGCGTCTGACATGGATGATCTGTTAAAAACATCAAACGATCTTGCGCGAGATATGGCTTATAGGGCACAGACTGCGGCAAATTTGTATTCACAAAATTTGACAGCAATTGTCTTGTTGTTGACGCCTAGAGATTGGCCGAATTACAAGTTAGGGAAAAGTGCAAACAAAGGTACGTTGCAACCCGATCCATTGAGTTAAACTTTTTTTTTAGATATTTTTAGTGTACCTCTCATTAATAATATCATTAATAATAATCGAATTACGTGAATAGCGTTTTTTGAATGTTGTAAGGAATCCACGGAATTTCACTTTGATAATGTGGACTTACAATTTGAAGCGATTGAGAAAGATTATATGGTTGATGGAGAAATAACTCCGGTGCAAGAAGGTATTCCGCATCACATAACTGTTTTTCGTTCTCTATCAGGATGATCTAAACATATCTCCATCGATCCAATATCCGCGTGAATAGGCGATTTCTTTATCACAAGACATTCTAATTTACCATTGGTTCATGTGGTATTCCATCTGGTGATAGATTTTGAATGTAGGCTTACCATTTCTACAATACGATATTGTTTTTTGTCTTTAATTTGTTCACGCATATTCATTTATGACAATAATTCGAATAGCGATTCAAAAATCAGAGTTAACGCAGCGTTCAAAGGTGATTGCCGGGCTACGAAACATCTTGCGCACAGTGACGCGTTTCGACATTACAAGTATTTCGCTTCCATTTCTTTTACTTCCGTCAAACGTGGATTGCTTTTCGGATCCAACAATCAACGAGAATCTCTTGTATCGAAGAGGTGAGCTTGTACTTAAATGTACAAAAGGATTTATGATTGAAAATTCCAGATTACCTAAACGCATGGCCGAAAAGGAGCAAGAAACGAAAACTGTGTCATTTTTATTACCAAAAAGTGCGACAGAACAACAATTCAATAATCTCAGATTATTATTAACCGGAATATTTAGAGCGAGTTAGAGTCGGATTATTGGGAAGAATTTTTTTTTTGAGGCGACTTGAAAAGTAATAATTTGTGAATATTATTTCTAAAGCTAATTTTTTGTAGATTAGTATTTATTTTGCAAGACACTATTTAAATTTCTGATCTTATTCATAATTATATTAAAAAAAGCACGTCTGTATCAACAAGGGCAATTCTAACTGGAATGTAACACGTATTGGTACAACTTACAATAAATGAATTTACGTGAAGTCACGATCGTCATTTGCAAATCTCATTTAATGTTTTTAAGGTGTTCTAGATATTCTGTTCAGTGATTATCATTCGTGGACCACGCGAATTACAATATAATTTTTATAAAAACAATGTTGACTTGATGCCACGATTTTTCATCAATATTTAATTTAATGTTAAAATTAGCTGTATTACGTGATAAATGGCCAAAAAAAAAAAAATCGAATTTTTAAGAACGCTTCTTCGTTAATATAAATATAAAAATTCAAATATATATTTACAAGTAATAATAATATCATTTCATTGTCGGATTACTGAATTAACCATTCGATAATAAATAAATATTCCTAGTCACATAATCATAAAATCATCTTTCGTATTGAACGAAACTACAATAAAAGAAGAAAAACCTTGAGAAGACGCATTTGTTAGCAGAGCAGGTGTGAATTTTATTTTCCCCAGAAGATGTTAGAAAACGCTAAAAACTAGTTTGAAAACTAGTTTCGGGATACGTCCCGATACTTCATGACTCGAAATGACATACCCAAAAGAACGGCAATGATTGGCAGATCGCACAAACTAAAATTGATATAAACGGGATAAATTTTTTTTTTTTTTACTATACGTAAGTACGTACGTAGAGTTTAAATGATGAGTGCTAAAGAAGAAAGTCAATCGGAAGAAAACCTAAATCCTAACGTGAGATATTTGAAAATCGATCTTTAAAAATCATCCGTACTTAAATTGTATTTAAATAATGTTATCCTCCTCACTTTTTCTTATAGCAATACTTCGAAATTCGTTCAAAGTACATTCAAAAACTTCGCGAGACGCGCAGTCCAAATCCTTACCCGCATAAATTTCATGTGAATCTTTCAATTCCTGCATTTATTGAGAAATATGGTCATCTTGATCCTGGACAACACTTGGATGATGTGGTCCAAATCGCTGGTAGAATTCACAATAAAAGAGCCAGTGGTGCTAAACTGAGATTCTATGATTTGCATGGTGAAGGTGTCAAAATTCAAGTGATGGCACAGGCCCAGTGAGTTCTACGAAGCACATTTTCATTGCTAAAGTTTGAATATTATGCGAAACCTGTTTTCGATATCTCAACTGTCACATTAGGGATTCTGAACAAGATTTTGTCGAGACGCATGCAGTACTTCGTCGTGGTGATATTGTTGGTGTGCGCGGATGCCCGGGTAAATCTAAGCGAGGGGAATTGTCGATTTTCCCAAAGGAAATTAAGCTCCTGTCCCCCTGTCTACACATGTTGCCTAAAGCGCATTATGGATTTAAGGACCAGGAGTCTCGTTATCGTCAGCGCTACCTTGACTTAATAATGAACAATTTTGTTCGAGATAAGTTTCTTGTTAGAGCTAAGATTGTGAATTATGTCAGGCGTTTCCTGGACAATCTCGGCTTCCTTGAGGTAGGAATGATATTTTGCTCTGATATTTTAGTCGTCGATTATGCCTTTAAATAATGAAACTTTCTTTTAGGTTGAGACTCCTATGATGAATATGATTGCGGGTGGTGCAACCGCAAAACCATTTATAACTCATCACAATGATTTAAAACTCGATCTCTTCATGAGGGTGGCTCCTGAACTATACCTCAAGATGCTTGTAGTTGGTGGCCTTGATCGAGTTTATGAAATCGGGCGTCAATTTCGTAACGAATCTATCGACCTTACTCACAATCCCGAATTTACCACGTGCGAGTTCTATATGGCATATGCTGACATGTATGATCTAATGGAGATTACCGAAAGTATGCTATCCAGTATGGTTAAGTACATTACCGGTAACTACAAGGTTACCTATCATCCTCACGGTTCTGACGGTCCTACGATGGAAATTGATTTTACACCGCCCTTCAAGAGAGTCAGCATGATCGAGACGTTAGAAGAGAAACTAGGCGTCAAGTTTCCTCCAGCTTCTGAATTGCACACCGATGAAACGAATAAATTCTTGCAAGAACTCTGCAAAAAAAACGGAGTTGAGTGCTCGCCGCCAAGGACAAATGCAAGGCTATTAGATAAAGTATGACAAACTTAACATGTCATTACTCATTTTTAATTTGATCCGGCTAACGCGTGTATATACGTTAATCGAAATAGCTTGTTGGTGAATATATTGAAGTTGATTGCATATCGCCAACATTTATTACCGGTCACCCTCAGATGATGTCTCCTCTAGCTAAAAATCATCGGGAGATCGACGGTCTTTGCGAAAGATTTGAACTTTTTGTTGCAACCAAAGAAGTTTGTAATGCTTATACTGAATTGAATGATCCTTTTGATCAACGTGATCGATTTGAAGAACAAGCCCGTCAAAAAGAACAAGGAGATGATGAGGCCCAACTTATTGATGAAACTTTCTGTACCAGTTTAGAATATGGACTTCCGCCAACGTGAGTTTTCCGTGTTATGCAATGACATCTTGATTTCTCGCCTAACATTTTTAAATTATTAGTGGCGGTTGGGGAATGGGTATAGATCGTCTTACTATGTTTTTGACGGATAGCTCAAATATTAAGGAGGTTCGTTTTTTTTTTTTTCCATGTCTATCCTATTCAGAAATAAAGGATTTTCTAACTTTTCACACATTTTCCTATCTTCAGGTTCTTCTCTTCCCTGCTATGAAACCGATTGATGAAAAGCCCAAGGCTCCTGAGGCCATAACGAGTTAACTCTACAATACTATTTTTTTTAATGCTGATCTTGGAATCTGAAACTTATTCCTAGCCAGTCTATTAATAAATTGTCATAGTGACCATAATATTATAATTATGTGAATAAACTTTAATTTATAAATTACTAAGTCTTTTCATATGATATAACGTTAAGGCAACGATATTATCAATATATTAATTGTATTAATATTTCAAGAGATTTTTCATTATAGATTTTCTTATAAATTTTTCGATTAATTAAAAACAAAGGTTTTAAGAAATCTATTACATAATAATATATTTCTATTATCTAAATGCTTTTGGATATTTAATATCCAAATACTTCTGTTCTTTTCTTAATTTGTAATATATTTAACCCTATTTTCAAATAAATACATATAGATAATATGTTTTTTATAGAGAAATAATAATATTCTAACATTGGCAACATACTATATATGTTGTTTAAGAATTGATATGGGTTTGCCTAGCATGCTTTATTTAGTTCACATATGTATTTTATGTATTACAGAAATTACTATCTATAATCTATTCTAAACATATATTAGACTATATCAAATTATTTCTATATTGGTTTAATGCTAATTAATTCAATCCTAAAAGTATTAGATCAAGAGTTAACATATCAAGATATTGTTAATATTGTTATAATATTTTGAAGTTCTATTTTTAATTGAAAAAATCAAGATGTTGAATAAGAAAAACTGGAATAATATCTAATTGATAAATAAAACTTTATATGGGTTATTTTTCTGATCTATTTTATTTATAATTAAACTAACTATTTAATTTTTACTTTTTTAAAGTTGCTTAAAAAACATTAGTTATATATTTTTACAACTATTAACATTTACTGATATTTTGATTACTTTCTTAAAATAAGTAATTGTTAATACAATTTATTACTAAATTGAATAAAATCTTTTAAAAAGATATATAAATACTATAGAAAAGTAATTATCAAATTATTTAACTAAAAGCAAATATTGTATTACCTTTTTAAAATATTGTAATTCTAATATTTATTAAATTAATATAAAAAATGTTTTTATATAGAAATTAGTATTTGTAATTAAGGAAAACTAATATTTTATAAAAAACTCTTTCTGCTGATCCTTTTGCCAACCCAAAAAACAGATATTCTCAAAAGACTTTTTGTCTTTATAATAATAAAGTCTATATACTTTCTTTAACAACACTGATTCTCTAACCAGCAAAGTAAACAGAAGCTATCACTTGTTTTATTTTTCCTTTTCAAAATACTTTTCTTGTTTATTTTGATGACTAAATACAAGAAACCTATCTAAAAGGTCTATAGCAAAAATATCTTTTTAGGAAGAAAATTAACAAGAAAAAATACTCTTCAAAGACTCCCAAAAGACTCAAGAATCCAGAGAAACAAGAACAAAAAAGTCTTTAGTCTTTCCATCATCTCTTTGACTTCTTTTTTCTTTTTTCTCAAGTGTGTTTCTTTTTTTTTGATTTTTTGAAGAAATTTTGCCTACTTCAGTTTGATTCTGAATTTTTGATTATACTGGATCTCCTGAAAAATAATTGGTCAAGGCTATGAATTGATTGATCACGTCAGCCTCAGAAAAAATAAATAAGACATGTACTTCTTATGTATTCCCAGTCACGCAACACCAAACTGATGATATGATTGGTTCCTGAAAAAGTTGAATGGTTTTTGGTTGAAGGAGTAGTATGGGAGTATTGATAAAGTAAAAGTTGTAAGTAGAAGAGGAGTGACCCTTTTTTGTTCCTATTCTTTTATTTTCCTTTTTCTTTCCTATTCTTTTTTGAGGACAAGGAGTAGCAATAAGGTTTAGGTTTTATTTCAATCTGATAACAAGTTGAAGTACCAATATTTATCCCAAAAATGGTTAAATAAAGAGATTTTGAAACTATCTACTGGTTAAGTGAAGTAATAATTCCAGAAGACATAGCTTGGGAGAGCAATCAACAATAGAAAACCAATATTATTTCTAGTTAGAAATCTTTAAATATAAAGTTTCAAGAAATATTTTCTTGGGAGTATCCTTAAACATTTTTGAATATTGATTACTCCAATAGAAATTAAACAGTTTAACTGGTCACAGGTAATGAGAAGTGGGAAACCATAAGAGGCTTGGGTTTTAAGTTCACTGAGATAACCTTTTCAATGATAGTTAAAATAGATAATAGCTTTTTTTTTTTTCTTTTTGTCAAAAAATTTCATTTTTTATTCATTTTTTTTCTTGCGTAGTTTCTATAAAAAGGGGTGACACAATTTGGATTTATAGTCATAACTGTGAAGGTGATCTACAGATTTTGATCCTATCAGAAGTTTGGGATCTTAATCTTATCCTTTAGGGAAACAATTTATTACCACCATAAATCATATTTAGAGGCTTCAGCTGCAAACGGGTGAGTTGGGTCAAGAAAATTTATACTTTGCATGTATTCTTATATATGTAATGGTTCTTTATGATTTAATAAATAAACAACATTAACTGGGTTATGGAATTAAAAAAAAAAAAAAGTATTTATAATTAAGAATTACAATAGTTTAATTCAAATTAATTTTAACAAAAATTAAAACTAATTAGATCTATGGGTCTATAGCATAGTGGTAATGCTCTATAGGTCACCAGGAGAAGGTCTAGGGTTCAAACCCACCTGGTTACAAAAATTTATTACCTTCATAATTGGTTAACTGGCTTCAATACATGTCGTATCCAATCAGCTGAAAATCATCTATCAAATTAAGCTAGGTTACACAAAGATAGGACCTCTGGTCTTTCTAATGATCGCGGGCTAAAAACAAGTCGAAGCAGAAAAAGGTTGCACAAGACAAGGTTTCTGGTCTAACTCCGGTATAAGTCCACAACCTTAACTGGAACGGCAGACTCCGTATCACCACCCTTTTTATTCAGGTTGGCTAGCTTCCTGATATAGGTCATACTTAATCAGCTAGTACTTCAAAACTGAATCGGCAGACTCCGAAATTCGATTGAACTTCCACTTTTCTATTTAATGTTGGTGCAATCTGGATTGGTGACTCAATGTTTGAGAAGAGTCAGGTCACAAGTCAAAAAGAAAACTGCTAGGAAGATTTTTTACTATTGGTATAGGATTTTCCTTACCTTATATTTACAAATAGAAAGTCATAAGCATAAATCAGAATATGGATCCACCTACTTGGTATAAGTTGGTATTCTGATAAAAAGGACAAGTAGCGTGAATTAATATTAGCAATAGTTAATAGACTGTTCATATATAGTAATTGTGATCTTAATTGATTTAACAATAAAATCCATACGTATATTGCAACTTAGCCCTTTAAAAAAAAAAAAAAAAAAAATCAAAACTAATTTGATTTATTTTTTTTTAAATTAGTTTTAATTTTATAACTAATTACAAATCAAACTTATTTAATTTAATATTTTTAAAAACTAAACTGAATCAAATTAATTTTTATAAATATGATTTTTATTAAATTATTTTATTTTAAATTTAAATTTTATTATTATTATAGTTGTTAATTATTTAATTTAAATTTTTCAAATTTATATTTATATGGTTTAATTTTTTTAATTATTATATTTTCAATTAATTATTTAATTCAAATTAATATAGTTTATATTTTTAAAATAAAAAATAGATTTAAATAATATCAATTAATTTATTATATAAATAAAATATAAAGTTTATTATCAATTATAATTATTTTTTTCTAAATTTAAATACTATATTTATTAATATAATTTGTTTTATTTAATAAAATTTGATTATTCAAATTAATGGATTAATAGTATAGTAGTTAATATTCTATAGATCAAATCATAAAATATTAGTTAAATCTCAAGTAAAAACAATTAATTAAAATTAGTATAATATTAAATACTATAATCTATTAAATATTATTTCTTATAAGAAGTCAATTTATATATTGATTTAATAAATATTAAAATTTGACTATATATATGGACATATTGTTAATTATTATTATATATGATAATACAATTCCTAATTAAATATAATTTCTAATTAAAAAAAAAAAACTCTTTTTCATATACAACATTTTTCTTAAAAATTTTCTTTTATAATAATTTTCAAAATTAAAGAAAATATTTCTTTTGCTTTCCAATATCTACAAGTCCTCTACACCTCTTTAACTTTCAATATCAAAAACCTTAAGAAACTAAAAAAGCATACTAATGCATCAAGATGGGACCTCTGGTCAGGAGTAAGCAAGCTTAAGGAACTTGTCTTTTTCTTGAATTGCATGAGAAAAGACTTGTAGCAGTTGCTTCTTTACAAGTTTTTCTTGAGATTTTTCTCATTTATATTTTTTATTAAAACACCTTTTATTAATACATAAATACCTTTAAATATTTATATACTTTACTTAAAAGACTTTATTTCATTTCAAAATATAAACTTTTATATCAATTTTGTTTATATTACTAACCTGAAGAACCATTGGTATATATAAAAAACAATTTTTATCATCGCTCAATACATTTTACTGCGCCACAAAAAACAAAAATTCTTGTTCAAAAACTTTTTTTCTAAAAAACCACAATCAGTTTGCCTCTGGCAATTGATCAACATTCTATCTTCAACCAATTACACATTACCAAATATTCAAATGCATCCATTATACCTACCAAAGATCAATGTAAATGACATCAAAAATGGAAATCCATTTAATCACATAACCTTATTCTATTAATAAACATCAAAACAACAAACATATTCTATCAATCATCAATCAAAAAATAATAATACAGCTCTAACTTTGCAAATCAACAACCACCACACCTAAATCTATTATATTCAAACAATTATTCAACCAATTAATCACTACTACCATGTATTATCAACTATCAAGGATATATATTATTATCATAATTATATATTTTGGACAGTAGTCTGGCCAATTACAAACCAATTGAAACTATCAGAGTGGCATGCCGAATAAGCATCCTTAATAATATAATTAGTATGACTACCATATATTCAAATAACTATCTAACTAATCAATTACTATCATCACATATTAGCAATTATTAAGAAGACATATTATCCTCACTACTATATACTTTGGACAGTAGCCTGGCCAATTGAAGCAATATATTTTTCAATATATTCAAACAGAATAGAACTGTCAGAGTGACGTACTGAATAGGCATCCTTAGTTATATAACTAGTTTTATTATATTTCTCATTTATAAAACATCAAACATAGAATTTTTTTTTTTTTAAAGAGCTAAGTTGCGATACACATGTGAATTTTATTGTTAAATCAATTATAATCACAATTACCATACATGAACAGTCTATTAACTATTACTAATATTAACTCACACTACTTATCCTTTTTTTTACCAGAATACCAACTTACACCAAGTAGATGGATCCATACCCTGGTTTATGCTTGTGACTTCCTACTTGTAAATATAAAGTAAGGAAAATCATATATCAACAGTGAAAAACCTTTCTAGCAGTTTCCTTTTTGACTTGTGACCTGACTCTTTCTAAACATTGGGTCACCAATTCAGATTGCGTCAACATCAAATAGGGAGGTGGAGGTCCAATCGAATTTCGGAGTCTGCCGATCCAGTTTGGGGTACTAGCTGATTGAG
>CAJVPV010001270.1:0-16569 GCA_910591835.1 Acaulospora morrowiae
AAGAAAAGTAAACAACTCAAGAATTTCCTAAAAAGGAAATTTTCAAGCGCCTAGGGGGGAGTGGGAAAGAGTTTTTTAGCAAACTAATATTTATATATATTTGTATATATTGTTATATATAAACTAGATATAATATTAATTAATCTTTTATATATGCTAAACTATATATAGATTTCTTTATATATCAACTATTGCTATTAACTTTTTTTATTAAATAGAAATTAATACAAATATGTTAAAACCTTGCTTATTGCTATATCATTGATATATTTTACTAACAGTTTTATTTTATTGAAAAAAAATTAAAAAAAAATGAAGAAACATACTGAAAGTAATATTTTTTAAATAACAAATAAAGCTATGTTACTTGTTGCTTTATTAAAGATTAAATCCCTTTACTACCACCTGTAATTGAACTAACTATTTAATTTCTTATTTTCTTAAATGATACTCAAAAATGTTCAAAGTAGAATTATAACTGGTTTTGATAAAACCATCACTCTATTATTATTTAAAAGAGATAATCACAAAACTGCTCTCTTGTTTTATTTAGCTTTCAAATTTTTTTAAACAAAAAAACTATAAACAGTTTATTTCTATTAAAAGATTGACACAAGTTGATCATGCCATATTAGTATCTGGATTATTAATTTGGATAAGACTGATAACCCTTATTTATACTTTTTTTGATTATATAGTTATACAAGTTCAGGTCATAATTCAAAACCCAAATATTATATCTTTTTTTCATTATCAATACCTATAAAGCACATGTATATAATCAATAATTTAACTAGTAGTTAGCAATAATTTATTATTTTTATTTTCTATATAACTTTTCAAAGATTTATATGCTGTATATCAACTTTTATTTTTTTGATAAACTAGAATTAATGTATTGATAATAAATAAAAGTTTAATAAAAATCTTTTATATTTAATATTTATCAAAAAAAAAAAAAGAATTACAACTGATTCTTATTGTTTAAATAATAACTTATACTTTTTTACATAAAATAAATTTTATTGTCAAATACTTTCTTAAGATAAGTATTACTAGACTGGTTTATTACTGGATTGGAATAAAATTAGAACAAAAATTAATAGAAAAGACATTAGATATTAGAAAAGTAACTACTAAACTTACTTGTCAAAAATGGACATTATATATATTTTATAACTTCTGATAATTATTGTAATATCAACTAGATAATTATCATATCATAATATTTTTTTGAAAAGATTACAATCTTAATACTTGTTAAATTGATATGTAAAATAGCTTTTCATAAGAAATAGTGCCTTTAATAGATTATAATGCCAAATACTATATATGTTTTATTCAACTATCTTCATCTGGAATTAAATTAGTATCTTATGATCTAATCTGTAAAGTATTAACTATTATACTATAAATCCACAGATCATTATATATATACAGTTTGTCTAAAAAGTTTTTAAATAAATTTTCAATTTTCATTTTTATTTACAATTCAATAAATAATTAATGAAATAAAATAAAAATTTAAATATATATTAATAAAAATATAAAGAACAAATTTACTTAATAGATTTTTATTAAAATATTATTGAAATTTATTGAAATTTATTGTTATATTAAAATATATAATTTAATTAAATTACAATAAATAAAAAAATAAATTATTTATAATAATTTTAATTAATCAATTTGTAAAATAAGAACAAAATTAATTAAAAAATAACTTTTATTAAATTTTAAGTTGTTTATTTAATTTTTTAATTAAAGAAATTTAGCAAAATTTAATATAAAATATAAGATTTTTTTAAAATTTATATTAAAATTAAAAATTAAAAATTTTTTAAAATTATTTTTATAAAATAAAAAATAAAATAAAATTTATAAAATTTAGTTGTATATTATAAAAAACTTTTTTGGAATTTTTTATTAATCAAATAATTTTTTTTAAAAAATTTTATATAGTAAAAATTATTTTTCCATCCATAATTTTATTTATATATATAAACTTATAAAAAAATTTTAAACAAACTTTTTTTGGTTTTAAAATTAAAATTCAAAATAATTTTATTAATAAAGTATTAAAAAAAACTTATTATTTTATTTTTTATATTTTAAAAAATATATCTTTAAAATTTTATAACAATTAAATAAATAGTTATTTATTTATTATGAAAAATATTTGTCCAAAGACTTTTTAGACAAACTGTATATATATAATTCAAAAATTTATATATTTAAAGATTAACATATTATTATTTAATAATTTGAATATACAATAGAAGTTTTTGAAAAATAAAAAAATTTTTATAATAGTAAAATAACAATTTCAATTACAATAATCTTTTGAGATCACTTATTTGATATTAATAAGGCAATCTATTTTCTTAACTTTTAAATTTGTTTCATATGAAATTATTATTTTATTTTTTTTGATAATTTACATTGACTTGCAAAAAAAAAAAAAAAAAAATTTCTTGTACTATAAATATTTTTACTAAATAATTTTATATGTAAAATACTGTATGTTATTGTTAAAATAATATACAGTACATGCCATGGAAATATTGTCAAAAACGCATGCATAATCTACAGAAAGTGACGGGGCGTCCTGTTAATTTTAATGCGGTAATTGCGTATGCGTGTGTCGACTGTGAGTAAAAATGGGTCAGGGTTTTGGAAAGAGAACAATCGCCGTATCAAGATTGTTTACGATTACGTCCCGCTCGATCCAAGGAGAAATAGAAAAAGGAAAAAATTATTACCGTCCTATCTAATCTTATTGATTATGATGTTAAATGCAAACGAAAGCCTTTCAGAGAAAAGGATCCTTATTTGGAAGGCAATTCCTGACACCGATTGTTCTTTTCTTCTTGATTCCTGTTACATTTTCATAGTCATTATTTTATGAAATTGAGATGCCAAGTACTGAATGAGTAAGTTATCTTTGCTAAACAATCGAAAAATTACGTAACGTTGATGGAAACGCCACAAAGAAGGAGTATCCGTGAAAAAAAGGGTACGTGTATAATTCAGAAGAAAATTCAAGGATCAACAAACCACATTACATGGAGTATGTTAGATAAGCGCATGGTTTTTCCCGCACGCATGTGTTTTACAAGCAATACATATGTAATTGTTTTTTTTTTTGGTTGTACGGCTTCACATGGGAATGTGGACACGGACAAGCGAGATTCGCTATATTTGTTACACGCACGCATTATCCACTTTCACGCAAGATCTTTCAAATGATGTACAATATACAGTACATACATGTTATGTTTGACCGTCAATCGTCGTAACAAAAATGTGGTGGTCTAACAAATTTAACGATAATAGGTTGGTTGCACGTCACCCGCTTACTGCGCACGGTAAAATAGGCCGAATGGTTCAGGTGCATCGTTGTGGAATCGTTTAAATCAATAAACATATATCGACCTTCACTTCTTTTAAAAAATACACAACTACCGGATAGATGAGTTCAAGAAGTTGTGTTATTGTGTAAATGATGGAATACATTAAAAAAAAAGGTCGAAAATAGAAATAACCATTTTGGAAAAATAAAATACAGGAAAAATAAAAAAAGGATAAGAAAATTTACAAAATCCTTTAGCAATCACTTGTGCATTTATGTAAATCTAATGAATATGCAAACTGAACACTAACCTTCCCCCAAATACGATTCTAAGTGGAAAAGAAAAAAAGTATATGTCCTACATGATATAAATCAGTATCTAGGAAAATAAGCTATACAAGGAACTATGGTGAAGAATGTGCATACAAAAAAGGAAAGAATTATTTGTTTTTTTTTTAAAAGAAGGATAGAGTCGAACAACAAGGCACTACCTCTGCGATATCCTTGATGATTACTTTTTTTTTTTTACTCAAGCACGAGAGGCCACGGCATCGATTTGATGATGAGACTTCTGTTGGGTGACTGACGGTATTGCGTCCATTATAGCTCTGTATAGATCGTCAGCCGCATTGGGATTAGAAAGCTATATAAATAGCACGGTAAGTAATGATCGCTTAAGCAATAGTGTTCGTAAGCAATGAGATTGTCCATAGAATTAACGCAACGAACCTTAATGGCGAAATGAACAGGTGCGGTGTTGTTTTCTTCAAACGCGAACAATCTTACAAATTTTTCTTGTGACCTTTCGATGTTCATACCATGAAATAATGCAACATTCAAAATCACTCGTAATACACCGTCAGCGCGCATCACTAAAAGAAAAAAACGAAAATTTTTTAATATAGACATATCTTGTAGTATATATTTTTTATTTTATAAATAAATGTACGTATAAAAAATATATTTCATTTTTCTAACCTAGCCGCGGAGATTTTTCATAATTTTTTTGAAAGTTGAGTTTCAAAATTCCAACTCCTCGTTCTTTCCATTGCTGCTCCCGATCCATGCAATATAACTTTGCTCTAACCGAATATCGAGTAATTTCATTTTCTTCTCCAGTCAATACTAAATTTTAAGATTCATGAGCTAGAATCTAACAACGATTCCTAAAAAGTAATCTACCAATAATAACACTGATCGATCATACCTTCTTTCTCTTGTAGCAAGGGTTTCGCACCCATTCCAAAAGACATTCCATCTTCGGTGTCGCTTTCTCTATCATTTTCATCTTCATTATATGAAGTGTCATCGAAAATTGAAGTTGCAGGAGACTCTTGAGTGCCAAATTTCCCCATCATTGAATCTCCAGTATTTATAAATCCTGAACCAAATACGTTTTTACTCAGCGGAGAAGACATGTAATTTGAAAATCCGAGCGGCTTCAAGCAAAATATTAATTGAAATATTTACTCATTGAAACACTATATACATCAAATATTCTTCGAGTGGTCAAATTTGCATTGAGAACTTACTTTGTTCTGTGATTGAGACGAGCTCGAAATTGAACTACCAAATATTTTGGTGGTTGTCGATATCGCTTTCGGTATGAAACCACTACCAAACGTTCTAGAGTTCTGACCAGTTGAAGTTAGATTGTCACTAAGATTTTTCTTGCTCGCTATTTCGGCACCAACTCCTAAGTCGGAGGTTTTATTTGAATCCTCTGTAGAACATTGCGATGGTTCTTTTATTGTTGAATCGTTTTCGCCCGAACCTTCCGTGCTATCAACGACTTTGATATCTGACTCTACGGTAGGTGAATTATCAACTTGTTTTACTTCCAACTCATGTGATTTCTCTGCATTTTCAGAACTGTCGTTAGCAACCTTACTGGAATCGAATTTGTAAGCCTCGTTCCTCTGTGCTAGCTCGATGACTGTGAAACTTTGGTGCCTTAACAACATGGGTTTATCATTATTTTTTGTTTCGGAATAAACCGCGAAACTCTCATGCCTTGGAATCGATTCCGCCTGCATATGATTTGTAACCGTCTTGGTAAGTTTCCGGGGTATGCTGGTTTCCTTTCCTGTTTCAACTTCGTTGTCTACGTACAATTCAGTCGCCGCACGCTTTTTTGATGAGTTGACCGACGAAATTTCACCTTCGCCGGGAGCAATGTCCTTTGACACGGATTTTTCGTTACCAGACGTATCACTAGATCCCTCAGCAATTTCACCGTTGTCGCCAGGCGGTGCCGTTGATGGGGGTTCATTGGCTGATGAGTCAACATTAATAATAACTCCTGAAGACTCTCGTTCTCCGTTGCCATGTGCATTGACTTTCATTGTCTCCACTCTTTTTTGTAAAGTTCTCATCGTCTCGCCGCCTGGTGTCCTCGGAAAATCTTCCTCTACGTCTTCAGCAACTTTGTCATGTCGCCTGATCGATTCAGATTTTCCTCAGTAAAATTTGTAAATGTCCCATCGTTTGACTAAAACATCGAATTACAAAAAAATCCTACTTCTTTTTTGATCGAACCGTCGTTTTGTCGCCTTCGTCTGAGGAATCAGTTTGAGTCTGAAAAAAATAATAATAATAAATAAAAGGATTGAGTTGAAGGAGTAGGAAAAAAAAAACAAAAAACTTTTCATGTATGCATCAAATAACTCTACCACTAAGGTCTCTGTCTCAGCGATTTCGAGTGAGCCTTCACGTTCCCTCTTACGTTTGATATCCTCTACAAAAAAAAAAAAGAAGGTTAGGTTGTCAAATCAAAATGCAAATCAGGTGGGATCATTGTCTACAGATTAAAATATCTACCGAACGAGGGATCCGTGGAAGTAGTCATTTCGTTCAACTGAATAATACACAAGTTAAAGAGCTCTGGTTTGAGCGAATAAGAAAAAAAATTTTGTGTGTACACACAGGTCTTACGAACTCGGTATATTCGTCAATAATTAATTGAGATGTTTGTGTTTGTGTTTATCAATAACATAACTATCACACTATCTGTTAAATAATTTATATATAACTGATAAGGTATTTGCTCTTCCCCGCACTTGAAATTTTCTCACCCAGCACAAATAGATCATCGTTAGAACTAACCAACCAACCCGAATGATTTTTTGGCCAATCGTTAAACGTCAGTGCGTCATTAGCTTACTGCGCCAATCGAATTTTCAGGGTTCAGCAACAATAGTAAACTTATTCGCTCTTTCTGATTTCATGCTTCTAAGAAAACAAGCAAGAAGAGGGAATAATTTTCAAGGATGACGAGTCAACCTTCAGGAAATTCACAGATGTCATCGCAACGAGACAAAGTTCCGCGCGATGCAAAAGTCATGGAACTCATTCTTCGGTCCGCGGGAGTCGAGGATTTCGAGCCAAAGGTAGTTCAACAGCTGCTGGAGTTTGCTCATCGTAAAGTATCTAAAAGACCTTTTCTGTACATTTTGCGCTTCCATTATTATTGACCGTTTGTTTACTTCATTATTATTGTATCATTATCATTGCATTATTGTTACTTTTATATTACCCATTATTTTATGATATTATTATTATCCATGAAAATCGTTTGGTGACGCCTGATATTATAGGATATACCATTGACGTGATCCAAGATGCGTCAGCGTATGCCGAACATACGGGGAAGAATGAGATAGACATTGAAGATGTTAAGTTGGCGATACAAGGTCGCATCAATCATTCGTTTGTCGCACCACCACGACAAGAGGTATTTGACGCTGTCCCATTATGCGATCAGGTTAAAGTCGTCCATTGTCTAATAGTGGTCCAATTCTTTGCAGTTTTTGGTGCAACTCGCCAGGGAACAAAATAAAGAACCATTACCATCGGTGCCTTTAAAATATGGATTGCGCTTGCCTCCTGAAAAGTATTGTTTGACCGCATTGAATTTTCAACTCGTACCCGAGGTGACTCATTCATATTTTCGTTCCATTAAATTACGAATTCCTTTCGATTTATCGTGCAGGTACTTATACTAATCCTTTTTATTCTTTTGTCCCATCCTTGTAAAATAAGCAACCATTATCATTATCGTCGCAACGATACATGGAAGAAGATCCCACGTTATCCCTAAAAGTGGAGGAACCACAACAAATAGTCTCATCAGAAACAGATGATGCGATGACGGGAATTCAACATAATGATATTGATGTCGGTACCACTACCAAGAACAATTTATCGTCTGATGAAATGGATTACGACATGCCAGATACTTCAGATCCAACAAGTTTGGAGAAAGGTTCCTACAAACGGCCTGCAGAAGATGATGAGTATGATGATTTTTAGAACACCACTATACGAAAATTCCTGTACGACAATATGATTTTTCTTCTCAATTGTTTTGAGAATAATAATGTTATGGTTAATAGTTACAAAAAAAGAACAATTCGGCGGAATGATTTTAATTTGAATTGGTGCAAGTCAGGAAGGCGCCAATTATTAAATATATTTTTAAATATAATGAGGGCACGTGATCTCATTAACTTGATGCATAATCATTCCCTTCACTTTCACCATTCTCCTCACTCATGTCTTTGATAATTGTATTCTTTTCCATTTTCCGTTCATTTGCCTGATTAAAGAACATTTCTGCCAATTGTTCACTCGTGGTAATGTCTACTACTGACTTGTCTTCTCTGACTCTCACAAATCTTGGAAATCTTAAAGACAAGCCCTTATTATAATCCACCTTACCAACCGCCGCTCTGTAAATCGGTGAGATCGTTATATCGGCACCTTTTTTTTTGAGCAAGTGGAATATATATATATATTAATGATTTTTTTAACAGTATTATTACAACGTATGCATGCGTACCTTTGACTTCCCAAACTTCCTGGGGTTCGAACCAAACTAGTAAGGAAAAAAAATGGTCAAAAAGCAATTCTCAACAACAACAAAAAAAATTTAACAAAGTTGTATGATAAAGTTGTACCGTCTGGCCTTATTGCATCATCTACATCAAAATAGGATTTTTTTGTCTCCAAAATGTTTCCATTTTCTTTGGAATAATTAAGCTTCATTTCCGTGTAAAATTGATCGCTGAATCCTGACATGCACTTACAAACACCTTCAAATGTTCCGGCATCGGGATTATAAACCGCTAATAGAACAGGACTCCACCATCGAGCCTTTCTGCCGTTGCCATGCCAAGCCCCGATTGGCTACATTTTGTGATTTCACAAAAATCAGAATGATTAGAAATAACTCTAGTTAATTCAGCGAATCAATCGGAGTAAAATAATAAAAATTTACCACGACGTCCAAGCTATCTCCAATTCCATTAATATAATCTTTCTTTACTTTCAACCAACTTTCAAGTCTTTTGTCTTATCGAAAAACGCTGATTATTAGCGCCAATGCACACTGCATTTGATGTACAATAATAAAATACAAACCAGGTTCATAGCTGGCTAACAGAGTCGTTCTTTGGCGGTTTTCTGAACTCGATTGTATATCATCCAATACCTTGACCATTATTCCTTCGCATCCAAATTCTGTCGAATTCTTAAAGAAAGCGTGAACCTCTTCAGGATCCGATGACTCTATTTGTGTCACGAAATCGAATCGACCATCGATTTTTACAAAATTGTCATGCAAAAGATCGCGACGTTGCCGAAGGGATGATTTCAACAATGACTTGTAAACAAGCAGCATAACCAAGAGGACTCAAAACAATTGTGATAAAAATAAAAACGTCCAAAAAATTATGCTCGAGAGTTTTTACCTGCCCGTTAAAATACATGAGGTCAAATGCAAAAACGCAGACGGGCACTGAAATTTTCGATAACTCAACATTCTTTTTCGTTCGATTCGACAACTTTTGAAAGTTTTGTAACTGCCCATCAGAATTAATTGCAACCACTTCCCCATCCATGATGAATGAAGTGACATTGTCAGAACAAATTCGAGGTATTATTTGAACTATATCTGGAAATTTTCCCGTCATATTCTTGTCGAATAGAGCGATAAAAGTGGATCAATGTCAGAAGCAAAAAGCAATAAAGCTTTAACACAAGATATTACCATTCACCTTACCTCCAAGTGACGACTAAATATTGTAACGCTACCATCCTGATCCATGTGAATCTGAGCACGTTGACCATCATATTTGTATTCACAATTAAGCAATTTTCCTTCCGATTTTTTAAACACTTGTGCTAAATCTTGCGTGATTTTACCCAACATGGGTCTGAGAGGTACACCTGAAAAAAACAAAAAAGAATTAGGTCCAAATAAAAAAAATATAACATTGATAAAAAAATCTTTAATATTACCAACAGTCAAGTGACAAATGTCTAATAATGTATCAATCGGATTCTCCAATAAGCATTTGACGATACCATTATAATTAGGGAATTGCGCGTAACACTCTTTTAAGAGGTTTTCTGATGACCTCAGTTTTGACTTGATGGTTTCCATCGAATCCCTTTTAACGTCAACGTTAAGCGGAAAATCTCGCTCGTCAGATGCAATCATGCCGCGTGGCCTGGTGAGACAAAACGCTCGCGCGAGTGCAATTAAACAAGTCGTTCTTAAAGCTCCAATTCGCAGATTCTGTATTAACGTCCTGGTCAAATATCTGATTTCTTCCCCGTTGCATGAAATTAAAAGCTTCTTGACCAACTCGGTCTTTTGATTTACAACCCCGGAGCCTTTTAATCTTGATATGGAACGTAGAGTATTATAAACAAAATCGATTGTCAGAGGTTTAGGTTCCATCAGAGTCCGAATTGAAACTTTTGCCATGTAAGCAACATCTCCCCAATCTCCGTGCTGATTATAGTAACTTTTTAGGGTCTTTGAATTACATGCTGTCACCGAAGTGATGGCTTTCATCAAGACCTGTGACCCGATTCCGAGTTCAATTCCTTCGTATGGTGGAGCTAATGAATTTGACAAAAGCCACACGGTTGGTAAAACGTTCTCTGGATCATGATATATAATAGTGCGTAACATATTTGTCAAGTAGTCAACAATTTTAATTCGACTTTTAGTTTTGTCAACAAGGGAAAATGTGTTGGTCAAGAATTGGTAAGGTGTTTTATGAAAATTCCATTCAATTTGGGATGGATCAAACTCCAAAATGTTCTTATCAACTGAAATGACGTTTGCAGTCCCAGCATGGACTTGAATGCTACCGCTGTTCAGCGAATGACTACTTCCAGATAAGGTAATTTCTCCATTCGCAAATACTGACCCAATTTTTGGTGGACTATGAAAAGCACTTGGTTTTTCTTGTATTGTTTCTTCTACCTCATTGCTATCGGAAGTCTCATTCAATTGTGCATTATCGCCGTCCTTTTCTAAATTTGCTTCGTCCAAAACTAAATGTTCTTCAGCTGCCGTTAGAGTCTTAACGTCGTCTTTTGCGACTACTTCACTCTGTTTTTTAAAGAAATGTTCTAGACCAAACTGTTTCTTGTCTGAGACGTTTTTCGTTTTTTTTTTCACCGGAAACCTTTGAGAAATCAACTTTCTTTTCATGGTTTTGTTCTGACAAGCAATTGATTACGTATGTCCATACAATTACGGTTTTCTTCGCGACGTGACGATATTGCGCCACTCACGTGATAAACACGATTCAATAAAAAAAATTTTTGCACTCTGAACGAATTTTTTTTTTTTTCCCAATGTGCAGCATTGAAGAAACACTAATTGATATTGAAACTACCAAGAGTAGACCTAGTGACAAGAATTGCATTAAATGCAAGACCTCAAGGGCAACCATTCTAATTCGCCATTCCACCTATTGCAAGCGATGCTTTCAATACATGATTGTTGGTAAATTTCGCAAGAACATGGAAAAGTATCGAACGACTAACTCGCAAATTGGAGAAAAAGTCATGATCGGCTTGTCTGGAGGACCATCGTCCAGAGCGATGCTTCAACTACTGAATGATTATAATGAAACTTTGCCACATGAAATATCAAAGAAACAATTATTTGCGGATGTCTTGGTCTGTCACATTGATGAGAGTGCAATATTTGACACGCAGGATAGCACAATGGATCGAGTTAAGAAAATTGCTCAAGAATACCGGTACCCTTTCGTTGGGTTACCAATCGAAAATATATTTTCGGCAGATTATACATCAAGCGGGGCTTACAAGGAAGTTCTCAATGTGACTTTTGATCAATCTAAACAACAAGAAATCAATGAGTTTGTCGCCACAGTTGGCCAAAACGATGGGCATTCAAATAAAGAGAAGTTACAGCTGTTACTTAGAGGTATATCTAAATTGACCGCCAAAGAAGACTTTGTGTGGTACTTGAAACAAACTCTATTGATTCATACTGCACGTAGAACAGGATGCACGCGGCTATTTTTAGGAGATAGTTCAACTCGGTTATCTATCAAGATCATATCTTTGACAAGTAAAGGGAGAGGGTTCAGCTTGCCTCTGGAAATCTCTGGAGAGAACCAATGGTTTGAAGATGTGTCGATCGCAAGGCCGATGAAAGACATAACTTTAAAGGAAATTTGCATTTACAATCATTATTTAGGTTTCGATAATGTTTTCACTTCCTCGTTGACATCTATGCTACCACCTAAGGCGAGCATTGAGAGGCTGACCGAAGATTTTATTGTCGGTCTGGAAAAGGATTATCCATCCACTGTGAGCACCATTACAAGAACAGGGTCTAAATTGTCAATTCAAAATTCTGTCGATAAGGAAAGTCATTGTATGATGTGCTTAATGCCATATCAAAAAGGGAACAAAATTTGGAAAAACAGAATAACTGTGATGAGAACTCCATCGTTACCCTCCACAAAAAAAATGCCGACAGACCAGAATGCAACTATATGTAAAAATGAAACATCGTCTTGCTCACAAGATGCGTGCTGTTCTCAGAATGATCGCACTAAATTTGACCAAAATGTCGACATCTCTGACATATTGTGTTACGCATGTCGTGTCAATATGCGTGATGCCAAAGAAATCGCGCTTCCTCCGTACGTTGCCGAGGAGGCTGAAAAGGAAAATAGAAGAAGAAAATTAAGAAAACACATTGAAGAGTTTCTGATAGATGATAATGAATAATTTGAGTGGTTAGAAATAACCGAGATTATGAAAAAGTAATAACCAATGTATTTTTAATTTAATTAAGGCTATTCAAGTTTAATTTCGAATGACGCTAAATTATAGATAATGTATATAAACGATCTTTAGAGAAACATTTTATAAATTATTTCTACACGATCCAAATAATTTCCATTCAAAAATATTTTTACAGTATATATTTGTATTTTGCTGTATGAACAAAATTTGCCAAAAAAAAACAACAACCAATTTTTTGCACTGAATGATTTAATTGAACATTTGAATATCATGAAAATAATATTCATAATAAATAAGGTATTAAGAGTTCATACTTTATCAACACAACTGATAAATTTGTTTGAGAAATACTGTATGTTTTCTTATATAGGATGTTGATTATATAAAATGATATTTAGTTATTTTATAAAGTACTGCTAATTGGATCTTGGAAAACCTAAAAAATTATTATTGTAATATACACATGTTTTAATAAAAGGTTTTGTTTTGGTGCGCAGTAACTACATAAACAACAATTGGTGTTTTCGGGGTCGTTCAACAATGAATGCTGCAAATCTCGCAAAATGGTAGGTGATTATGCTATTTTACGCGACTCGCGTGTGAGTAAATTAATTCAAAGTACAATCATTCCAGTCTTTTATTTCAAGTTTAAAAGGCAGACTCTCAAAAATTGATTTGGAAAATTTGGCACGCAAATGTGGTTTGACCATTGCCCGGCACAACAAGACATACGTGTCGAATAAACTTTCTCATCATTTACTAGTAACATATCTTAAGGAACAGGTTGATTGTGCAGAAAGATTGCTGCTACAACCAGATGAAAAACTGAAATTAGGGTCGATTGCCGGTAAACTTAACAAGGCATCAGAATCACAACTTGAAACCTATAAAGTCGTTGGATCTTCACTACCAAAATCAATTATATCAATTGACGTAGGAATCAAGAATTTAGCATATGTCCACATGACATGCAGTGGTAAAATTTTAGATTGGAAGACTTTCTCTCTGAATCTCGAATCTTCTAAGCCAAAGGATTTTATCGAAAAATTACTTCCTATAGTACACCAGGTATTTTTGCCAAAGCAATTTTCATCAAACTGTGATGACAACCGGGAGACCGTTGACATGTTTATTATTGAACGCCAAAGTTTTCGCCAGAAAGCATCAGCCCATCTGATCAACGTAATGATTGTGGAATCGATGTTGTTTGCCCTCTTGAGTTACAAAAATCATAAGAAAGTACAAAGTAGCTCCCCCTTAGTTGTAAACGGGTATTTGGATATGATCATGAGTATAGAAGATGATAGCATTAACAAAAAACAGCATTATCTGGAAGGAATCGACATCGCGCATTGGTTACACGCTCAAGGGAAGAAATCAGAAATTAAAAAATATCTCAGATCGCATAAACGCACAAAGAAACTTTCCAAATTACTAGTTGACTACTGGATAAAAGATCATCCGAATCTTTGTTCGGAGGAATTTTCAAAATATTTTAGTGAGGCTGAAAAAAAGGATGACCTCGCGGATTGCTTCATCCAAGGACTTGTCTACCTGAGCTGCAAAAGATCTTCTATACTGGAAGCTTACAGGTGGATTCTCGAACAATAGTGGATACAAAAATAAGCGTACTAATAATACAATTATAAATAATAATATACAGTGCTAGGTAATCGTTGCTATCTTAAATAATAATATTCTTGTAGATGATGAATTTACGAACCCGCACTACATCAGAAAAATCTGAACTCAATCTATTCACTTTTGCGCCATACAGAGACCGAGTGCAAAACATCTTTAGATACTAATGTCATCGTCATCTATATCTTCTTCTAGCCTTCTTTCAATGCTCAGACGTTTTAAATCAAAGACATCTGTTATTGCTTGCTTAAAACACTGGAAATTGTAATCTATCAACCCATGCTTTTCAAGATTGTCAGATGGAATAAGACAAACCAATGCAAGAAATCTGCATCGAAAAATTAACTTGCGTCAATAAATTGATCTTTCTATAATAGTAATAATATAAGAATTTTAGATACCTGTTGACGCCTTTAAGGTACAACACCATATCATTATGCAGCCTAACTAATGATGATGCGTCACTTGCAGTCTCATCGGTTGTTGGTTGGATTGCGCTTTTAATACTTTGCGACATTCCGCTATCATTACGTGTGCTTGTTCGCTTACTTGATTCCACAACAAATCATTGATTACCAAATTAATATTGCATCAAAACCACGAGTCTTTCATTGATATTCAACCCATTGGTTTACCTGTATATTTCGGAAATGTCAAAAATAACATCAATCATCTCACTGCAAATTTCGTAAGATTGAATATCTACAGGGGAGCTATCTGTAGCTATGTAAATCTTGGAGTTGATGTCAAATAAGAATGCCTTTTCTATTCCAGAATTCTATTTGTAAGTTGGAGAATTAATTGGATCAAAAATCAATCGGTGACGTGACTCGCGTTAAAATAATGTTAACTTACCGCGCATAATATATTCAACAAGTTTTCTAATGTTGGCAATTGCGGTATAAGTTTTTGAATTACTTTGCTGAATGCTTCAAATATTGAGCGATCATAAATGCTGGTTAAGTGAAATCCCAATGAAACCTTCTCCAATCCAAAATCTGCCAATTCGTCCGTAGTTCTTTGATGAATATCACGCTGGGTTTCGATCTTGTATTCATCGGACAACGCATCAACTTTGTGTATGAACACTTCAAAAAAAAGATTAGGGTTGACTCTATAGGCTCGTGTCACCGTATCGTGAAGTCGCGTTAAAGCCTCCATGTAATCATCCTAATTTTCATGGAAGTTCACTTTATCACGGATTAGGTAATTTGCACTCAAATGAAGGCCATTCAGCCAACAATATATAAACTCACTTGAGCGTCTATAACAAAAATTAATGCTCCATATTCTCCAAAAATAGCATTTGTATCAAAAGTTGGATCGAAAAAATCGAGCTGTCCCGGAAAGTCCCACACGTGAAAGTCGATGAACGACCTGAATTAAATGGATAACTTGTGTTATCTAATGTTGGAGAATTGCAATAAAAATTGAAATACAAGTAAGCATGGTTACTGGAAGTCTTCTTTGATTATGATATTGGTAGATTCAAGGAAAAGTGTGTCATTCGCGTTCATACTATGGAAAACCACTTTTTGGATGCTAGACTTTCCACTCCTATAATATAATTGGTGAAGTTAGGCAAAGTTTAAACGACTTCTTTCTAAGATAATAATTTTGGGTTTTTTTCTTACCCACCTCCTTAGGCCCATTATCAATATACGCGGTCGATTATCTTGAACGGGATCGTCAATTCCGTCTCCACCCCTGATGCAAGACGAATGTTCACCAAACGTAAATTTACTAAATAAGAAACTTTTAAAGGTACCTACCCCATATCAACGATAGAGTCTCCAAGACTATATTGATCGTCTAAGGATTGCTAAAGAAAATGCATTGTTCAATACCATTTGCAATGTCACCAAGAACAATATAATATTTATTTTACTTACCGGCATTTTGATGGCTTACAATTCAAAAAAAAGCTCAAATGGACTATAGGAAAAAAAGACCTTTATGTAGTAATTCGGATAATCAGTCGATCCCTGATCTCATCACGGTGTTAATTCGGAGAATTGTTTGATTACCCTGAAGGCGCCAGGTATTACATGACGAAATTGTGTGTTTGTTTGGTGTTGCAAGTCGCCAGATATTTTTTCGCCCTGATTTAATTTCCCAAAAAGGAAATATATACCCAATAATTCGAATTTAATAATAATAACTTTAATGCGATCATGCAGGTTTAACAATACCAATGTATTATGTTCATATAGTAGTAGTATTAATAGTATTCAGTTTTTTAATACCAAAGTGTTAAAATTTTAATAAAATAATTAATTATTGTAATCATAAAATCTAAAAAATTCATAAATTTATATTATATTCATAATATATAATTATTTTATAATTCTTAACCATATTAAATAAATTGATAACAATATTTGTTTAGAAAAAAAGCTATACAACATTTAATTTTTTTTTTTTTTTTTTTTTTTAATCCCGCAATCAGGTTGGTGTCGTTTATTTATTTAATCATAAAGAACCATTAC
>CAJVPV010001271.1:0-16553 GCA_910591835.1 Acaulospora morrowiae
TTGGCTTTAACAATGTTCGATGGCTTACCAGGACATACTTCCTCAAAATTTAATGGTTGAACGAGTCAATTTCTCAATAAAAAACGTGGAACTTTACAAACGGCACCTTTCCGACGTCAAATTTCAAATAGCACAAGATGACGAACTAGAAGAGCGCGAGACTGATCAATCTTCATGTAGTTCGGCCAAAATTCTGGAATTGGCTCGTTCAACCATTAAATTTTGAGGAAGTATGTCCTGGTAAGCCATCGAACATTGTTAAAGCCAATATTCGCGAATGAACTACGCAGCGAGTGCTTAACAAGTACATTACAAGGTCTGTGATAAATAATTCCCCTGAAGGAATTATTTTCGATGGCGGAATTGTCGTTTTAGTGTTGTTTCCAGCATTTTCGTTTAATGAAGTTGTTTCTTTCTCCAGACCAGCAAGCTAATCAAGTTATAAAAAAGAAAGCATGATGTTACGAATCGTACATGAATTATATATAATATGTATGATATTGTGCTTTGGAAAGAGTAGTTACCGAAAAATCGAAGCGGAATGACATTTTTTTTTTTTTTGTACCGAGATCTTTACGTGTTATATCATATGACTTTCAGTAAGTCAGCTGTTACTGTACTATTGACGATCGCATCGGGTATCAATAAATTCATATGTACCTTTAAAAATTATTATCTTTTTAACAATAAAACTGAATTAACGTTTAATCTTTATTTTTATAACTTTCACAAAAAATTATTTAATGATTTTTTTTTTTAATGATTTTTTAAACGCAATTGCACGATATTAAATAAATAAATAAATATTTATTTATTATTTTTATAATTTATAAAATTCATCTCTGGTATACTTTAAACAAAAAAAAACGATTCACTTTTAATTAACAATTTTTTTAAAAAAATTATAGATATGAATAAAATAAATAATTATTTTTAAATTCATCTTTTTTTTAACAATTTTTTATGAATACAAGCAATAATGATAAATAAAATTTATCGCAATTAAAAGATCAAGTAAAAAAAATAGTAAAAAATAGGAACCACCAAAAAAAAATTGTTAGAAAATATATAAGGGTGGCCTACTTGTAACCCTCAACGCAAACTTATTTATTTATTTATTATATACAGTATACAGTATGCCAGAAATCTAATCATAAATTAATTTCGCATTGTCTATCGGAAGTTATTCTTTTTTATGAAATACATTGGACAAATTATAAAACCGAAGAAATATAAAGAAGCATTCTCTAATTTTAGTCAATTAAAGTTTTTAATGAATAAATATATAAAAAATCGGCTTCATTTATTATACAGTGTTTCCAAACCAGACGATTTTTCCTCGTTACCGCTCAGATCTATGATCCCTCCTTCCCTTAAATCTTCATTATAATCGTCATCAACATTATAAAATATCCTTGGAAATCCGGTCATCGTCATTATCACAAGGATAACATAATAAATCCACATACAGATCAGGTTTCCCTTACGGATTTTGCAGGCATCTTCGACCGCCTCTGAGGGGTAAGTATAGGAGGAAGGGCACGCGAATGGGATGTCGCCCATTTCATTAGATGTAAAGTAAGTATATATGACTGGTGAGTGTAATACGGAGAATGTAATAAGTATTTAATCGTGACCAATGATTATAGAAATAATGATAAAGTAAAATTATATGATAATATGATAGTACGTACTTGGGATGGTTAGCCAAATCACGACAATATATCTAATTAGAAAAAATACATAGGTTTAATGAAGGTAATTAAAACCTTGTTTAAAGTATTGTATGGAATGAAAGGTTAGGCTTACCTATATTCAGCGAGATTCGGAAAATAACAACAAAAACAACAAAAACACATATTCGTTACTATACGTGAATTAAAAATGAAATGAAAAGGTCAGTTGATACCTTTGATTTGGTTCAAATGAATGAAGTATGCTAAGAATAAATGAACTCGAACGCGATTCGATTCGATTCGATGATCACTCATTCATCGTTGAGATCGTACGTACTGATTGTCACCCAGATGGATATAAAATAGCTAATTAATTAAAAAGAGATTTCTTCAACACTAAATTTATGTTGAGTGTGTAAATATGGAAACGAACATAAAGGCTGCTTACAAATATTCGACCCATTGATCATATCTTAGTAATCCGTCGGTCTGATTAAATTCATCGATCTTCATTAATTCTACCATAAAATAACTTTGTTAATATGGCATTTTTCAAAGTATGACAACCAAAAACCTGACTTGAGTTTGTTGGAACCTACCAAGTATTGGACACGCAAACGTTAAAACTAAAAATGGTATCAACAATGATAAAAAGAGACATTGTCTTGTTTGGACGCTCATTATTCCGTTTCTTAAATTACTTCCTTGTACCTCATTTAACTGTCAAGTGCAGAAGAAAATTTGAAACTGATCATTATTGACATAAAGAAATCAACGTGCTCTGGCTGCTCAAAAATAGAAATAGGAAAAAAAAGGATAATCTTTACAAACAACGGAATTTCTCGGTCGTGATCAATACTTATTTGTTGATCACGACACAGTATCCATCATTTTTTTTTTTTCATCTGTGGTTTGGGGGGTTTTTTTGATAGTCAGCTTTTTTATTTATCGTTTTATGTAAACACTGACTGTTTGTAAATCCGATGTCGAGCCTGACGGAAATATACTAATATAAACAAAAAAAACAAGCACATACAGGTAAGCCACAAGATCTTAACTCTTTACCTGCGCACATGGACAATATTTTGTGATGCATCAATATTCAAAACCTCGACCCTATAGAATTGTGTATGACGATCTCACATCGCACATCTGAGATGTACAGTATATTTCGTTCACTCTACTGTAATAAAATATAAAATATAGGTGCATAAGCCACCTGGATTTATTTAATCTGCCTTATAATACAAATAGTGAGATCTTTTCTCCGAGGACATGGCATGGTAACACATTTCTACAGTAAGCTCTAATTTTTTTTTTTTTTTTTTGGTGTGAAATTTCTTGTATAAACAGAAAAAAAAACCCTTTTTCGCTACATTACTGATTATTATATTAAATTTCCACCTGCAAAGTAAATGCTCCTGTGTCGTTCACATACATGCGAAGTTAAGTAAGAGATAATATTTCGCGAATACAGTAATAAAAATAGAGTTTCCGAATAACGATGATCGACATAGGAAAATAGCTTATTTCCAGGTTTCACAGGTTTACGCGTTCTCTTCCGCGTTCCCGCCGGCTTCTACTCCACTCGGAAAACTACCTAGGATATCTGTAATATTATTATCCAAGGGACTCGCACTCCATATAAGTTCACTGGATTTTGGTGACTCGCTAAAACTCTTTCTTTTTCCGCTTTTCTCTTTTCCAATTCCTGCCCAACCAGTATTGTAGCCCTCATAATTGCTATACTCGCCAGTATCTACATGTAAATTCTTTTTATCGGCCAAGGATTGTAGTGACCAACACGTGGGTATTAAAAGAATTAACGAAGCGTAATAAAGCCACATGCATATAAAGTTCGCGAGACGGATTTGACAAGCCTGTAGAGTAATAGGCACTTGGTAGGGGTAGTCTGATGGACAATAGGCAGGAATGTCGCCCATTTCATCGATTGTGAAATAAGTATAGATTACTGGAAATGTTTGCAGATATGTGGGTCAATAACACGTTTATAAGACTCTACTAGCGTAACTGAAAGAGAAAACCAACTTACTTGGAAAAATTACACCAACGATGATTTCTATTCTGAAATAAGCAATGGAAATTTCAGTACTTACTCCATTCCCAGATAACAATCATAAAAAACCCGACCTACTTTAGCAGCAATTTTATTTCACACTCACAGATACAGCAGCAACAACATGCGAATATGAACATAACTGGAAAATAACATACGCGTTTAGAGATAAATTGCTGTGGGTGTGTTTGAAAGAAAAGGTCTACCTGCAATAACCCACGTCAGAACTGCATATCTATAAGATATATTAAAAAACGGATGATTATTGGATACTAAAAAAATGGTAGAATAATTTAAGAAGGCGAAGAATAATAAATAAAATAAGATGAAATAAAAAATAAAGAAATGGAAAATGAGAACCCATTTAATCGAGCACTTACAAGTATTCAACCCACGGGGTATACGTGAGTTCTCCCTTTGTTTGATCAAATAATTCAATTTTCATTATCTCTACAAATTTGGAGCGAAAAAGAGAATAGATACAGTGAACCAAACCCGATAAAAGTAGCATAAAGAAAGTGTACGATTAACATAAACAAATACATACCAAGCGCGGGACAAAGAAATGTCAGGATCATATTCGGTATGACTAACAAGTAAAAACAGATCATTCGCTTTCTACCCAATGGTTTTTTCATCTTTGAGAATTATTATTTCCTTCCTTCTTTTCTTCTACGTGAAATTGTCGAATCCGAAATGTTTATTTAGCGATGAATTTCTTCTTTAACGTTTAAAGCTTTTTAATCTCGCAATTAACGCGTCATTTATCATCAGACTATTGCAATACTTTCTTATGATTCATTTAAGGAAACAAAACAAGACTTGGGTGAACAGAAGAAATAAAAAAATGAACAACACACGAAAAGACTATGCACAAACAAAATGAAGTAAATGCCTTCGGTAATTTTGTTCGTGGCGTTAGATTCACGTAAATAAACAGTCATACTACTTTGTTTTGATTAAATAATAAACACTAAGGTATGTTTTATTATAAAATGCTAATGAATATTTACCTTATGACTCATGTCGTGCTCTGTTATTGTTCGCATCCGCCTGAGAAGTCAAATCCTCTATGTTAGAATAATATCAAATTTTCTGCAATGTGACCTTCTGTTGCATAGTTCTGAGAAAATAATGCGCCAAAATATTACAACTGAAAATAATAAAGAATATTTGCCACAAATATTTATTTAAACCCATACGAATGCTTGAATCGGTTATTAAATTTCGTGTCTACTGCTAAGCTCGGAAGAAAATCAATCGGTATCCATAAGTCCAATAATGCATGAAACACGGTCATCTACGATGATTTCTAAAAGAGGCAAAGCTACAAGTTTCGAGAAATTTTTCAATGTATCTAATAAATCGCTTGGAATTATGGAATCATTTTTTTTTCTCTTTCGGTAACTGCGTGCGTGATCCATACAACCATTTTCAGAATATTCCCGTGACATAATCCTATGACTTGTTTTTGTTGAATAATAAGCCACAAATCGACTTCTAGAATCGGCTATGTATCGAGGGCTGGAAGAATGTGCTAAATATTTTTATTGTATTCGGAAGTATCAATGGATCATTAAGAGATGGTTGGGCATCGGATCCTCAATGTTGACAAAAGGAACCTACACTAAGATAATTCCGATCACATTTTATTATATGTTTTTTCTCTTCTCGCATATGATCACTTGACACATGGTTGCGAATATGGCGATGCTTACTGTAAACTGTGCCTCATGTTCGGACTTAGGTGATGGTACGACGCACATAGCCACCTGGGTAGATTTCCGATGGTGTCAAATCATCCGCAATGCGAGAAGTAAGCGATATCCTGCTTCCTTTCGTTTAAACCAAAAAATGGAGAAAGCATTCGAGACTTTATAAATTTAATTCCAATTATTAAATTCACCGGTTAAATTCGAATTTTTTGGAGGAATCAAATACAGTATTTAATCCAAAACAAAAGAAAATAATCTAGCAAAAGATTAGAAAAGATAAATTGGTGAGTTTTCGGTTACCGTTACGTATACGCATTTTAGATGTAAAATTCGATGTTGGGATGGGTATGAACAAGAAAATTATTTTGGTATTTTTATACGTACGTATATTGCATAGCAAATAAGAAAAAAAATGTTTACCGTAATTATCAGATTTATTTTTTTTTTAAAAAAAAAAATTAAATTAATACAAGTCAATGACAAAATGCAAATACTGTATATATACTATACAGTATATGGTGGATTGGTAAAAAATTTGTAAACATATTTAAATATAAATGGAAAAAACTTTTGCATAACAAAATATTTATAGATCAATTTTATCTAGATAAAAAAATAACATGTACCGTACGTCTATTGCAATACATTGTTATATAGATGTTATAACAAAAATCTATATATACTGTATACTGCATATAACTCTTGCGTTAATTCAAATTCATACCTTTTTTCTTGAATTGATAAGATGGGGTTTTTTTCAAAAATTGTAAAAATATTAATTTTTTTAAAAAAATTGGTAAGATTTATGTTATACGAATTTCTTTTTTAATTCATTATCATTACGTATATAAAAATTTTTTTTTACATAAATCCTTTACAAAAATTAGATTTATCGTTTGTTACCTATTACTGTATATGTATTTGCATTTGTAATTAATCTGAAATAATTGTTTTTCCAAAAAATTTATTATTTCTCATTTTAATATACAGTATATATACAACAAATATTAATGCAGTATACTTACATGAACAATAAAATTTAAATAAAAACCTTAAAAAGTTTTGAGAAAAGTAAAGCCAAAAAGAATTAACTTTGTTGTACATTAAGAAATAAATAGTAATAACAAATAGATATTCATACGGGTATCGAAAAAATATGTCTCTTGTGCATGTATATTATTTCAATTTTGTGAGAACTGTAACCAACATGTAGTGCGGATATGAGTAAAATGCTAGAGCAAGAATGCAACAAAGAGCAAATAAAGTTTTGTTTTTTCTTTAATTTTGTTAAACTTTATTTTTTTATTATGAATAACCAGAAAAGGTTACTGTTGTGATAAAAAGACCTCTAGAGTAAATTAAAATTAGTACATTTAGCACAATTAGCATGGATGGTTTTTAGGCATAAAAGTACAACGCATAAGAGTGACGTGTACTTAATAAAAATGACAAGTTGGGTAATAACTCATACTTTATTAAATGAAACTATCGCGACGTCCGATCAAATCTACACGCTTCTTTCGCGGCTTAAGCCTGCCAGAATCGACTGAGTTGCCGTTTTTCCCCACAGTACCGTATAAAAGAATCTATTGTAGTGTTAGTGTTGTGGGAATAATTGAAAGGTGAACGCGACAATTGAGACGCGTCGCATAACAATAGGGAAATGACGACAGAATGATGCAATAAATTAGTCATAGCTGTAGCTGGGTGAGGCATATAAATAGAATAGTTTTTACATAGTTTGTAACATTGAGAGTTTTTAGAACGCTCTTCTATTTTCCTCTAGATTTATCAAATAAATACTATCCTATTTCGCACAATAACACTTACGTCCCAAGAATTATAACTAGGACTAACGTTACTAAAGTAAAGTAAACGATTTTAAGGGAGATACAGACGTTACCTTATCACTGTATAGATAGAGACACTTGTAATATTGAGACTCGCCTAGAAGAGATGGTCAAAAGAAGAATGACAAGTGCAAGAGAACGGCAAAATTGTAACCCACCTCAGAGTTAAAGCCTTACCTTATTTAGTGCAAAATCCTAGGCGTTCGGATTATCGTCACGCAAAGAAAAGCTGAAATTAGCGACAAACTCGCCGGTGACGACAACAGTAGACAAAAAATGTTATAGCGGTAGTCGTCATTATTATTTAAAAAACAAAAAATGCTAAGCAATAATGTATCGATCAAGTTTAATGGCTCGACGTTTAATCTGCTAAAACATACAAGTTTGAGCTTATAAATAACAGTTTATATTGTCATTGTCTCCTACGAGTTTGTCACTACCCCGGACCAGCTGTTCGTGTGAAACAGATACAGTTAAAGGTAATTTGTCTTATTTATTTGGTAAGTTTTTACTAATTCTTGACTTTATTGCAAACTTCCGGCATCCCTCTTTTACTCCAATACAACCACTCGTTCCCACTCGTTTTATCCCTTATTGAAACTTAAATTCCACCTTCACATTACCTCAAAAATATACTATATATTATATATTTTGCTGCGCAACTATTTCGTTGATATTTTAAGTTTGCATAAATGCCATCTGAGAATTTATTTGACATTATAAAAACTTCTATTTCTATTATTACATTATAAAAAAAGTTTCCGAAATCCAAGGTTAGAAAGTTACTCGTTACAGTTGCTCTTGGTCTAAACCTATTTGTGGTTATTTCGGTTGTAGTTTAGTCCAAGCCTTTAATCTATCCATAACGCTGGTATACAGGTAAAAACCTACGCTTATAGAAACAACCATTCCGTTTCGTGTATTGATTAAAATTAAGTATTGTGCAATGATTATTACGGTTGTATCTACATTTTTACGCCATCATTCTCTTTTTAACTCAAATGAAATCACGATGTAAAAGTTACTAAATTCTATGTCTAAAATCAGAAAATACATCATGCTCGAATCTCTTTCTCACCTCCTCTATCTCATAGATGCTTTGGAAATACTCCATAAACTCTTGTATTACTCCCTTTCTCCCATACTTCTTAATCACTTTGTAATGAGAACTGTATATTAGATCTCGTTGAAGGTATATTCGTAAGCCTTCTCCATTCCTCCTATTGCCCCAGTCATGAAAAAACACATCCAACTCTTCAGGTGTCAACATCCATTCGTTATCAAAATTCATGAGTGACAACATTGTAAGGGATCTGGGCGACTTAGTAGACAATAAATTGAACAGATGTGATGGACTTGTTTTGCTATCTACCTGAATTTCTATTCCTTCTAGATTATCCAAATGGACCAGTAAAACTTCAAGCTCAGCTAGAGAACTCTCTTTTACGTAAATTGAGACAAATAAAATATTAGAACAATAATTAACCACATATTCGGAATAAACCCTCGGATTCAAATCGATTGTCGTATGCATTAATGGCCAGTATATCCTTTTTAATCCACCACCGCCACCCTTTTTCGAGTCGTTTCCAGCTGCACTCTCGATGATTCCTTTGTAAATTTCAAAAGGGGTAACTGTATCATTAACTACTTCTAAAACCTTCAACTCTGGAAAATTCATTTGTTCTAATATTTCAACATTGTGATTAAAGTTTTCTAATATTAATGTCGTCAAATGCTTGAACATCCCGATCACACCGGTCTCAAAACATGGATTCCCGATTATCCGTAAATACCTCAACGAATTCACCTGAGTGCACAATGCATCGGAAATCATTGGGTATATCTGAACTATCTGAGAGTGGATCTCAAAGTGCTTGAGCGCCTTCTGAGATCTAATCAAATTTGCCAGACCTTCATTATCTTCACCCCAAATTTCAATATATAATTTCTGAAGCGTGCGACAACAAATCGACAATTCATAATAATAGTCAGAAGAGATGTTGGCATCACAGCGTAGATATTGAAGATTTGATAATGTGATTTCTACTCCGGGATGTTGTGTTAAATATACATTGAACGGAAGTTCAAGGTATTTTATTCGGGAACCACATGACAAAAAACTACAATAGAGTTCGCTCTCTAAGAGATAGTCAACAAACGTGGGTTTGTCTTCAAGACATATGTATTTTTTGATATTACTGATATCTGAGAGAGAAAGAAATCTCCAAAACAAAAGATAATCAAATAATGGTGGTGTCCGACTTCGAAGGTTTGAGAACTGAGAAGAATCCTTTTCCATCTCCAATATTTCAATTAAATTCCCAGTAGACGACTGAATCAAGCAAGAAATAACCGTATAGGCGATGCGAGACCAGAATTTCGATGAGTTTGCAAGGGATTTATAGTGCGACGGAGAACGCCAAAGAATCTGAATTGCTACTTTACACCACATCCGATTAACTAAAATACATGAGCGCATGGATTTTAGATCTGAGTGTAAGTGCTCGAGTGTCTCAGAAACGATATCGGCTGGAAGGCATGGTAAGGTCATGATAGTTATGCTAATGATATTAAGATGGGTGATTAAAACCATAAATTTAGTAAGAGTGTGTAGACGTTACACATTTAATACACGTATTTTTTGCATTACATAAGCCTTGATATTGACATGTGACATAAATAAGTCTATTCGTTAATTTATGTTACACGATTTTTTCATCATTCGATTATCACTACGTAATATTTTCAATTTTAGTTAAGCTTGCAAATTGGTGTGATGTATAAAAAACAAAACCAATAATTATTTTATAACCTAATAAATAATAAAATTTTTCTTTTTCAATATACAAAAAATTAAATATTTAAATATTTATTTTATTTAAATAATTTTATTAATAATATATTACCAGTCATAATAAATTAACCTCTTTTTTAAAAATTCAAATTTAATTCAATTGTTTTAAAAATATAAGGACAAATGGTTTATTACAATTTTTAATTTTCTAATTTTTTTTAGGTTTTTGTAATTGTTAGAAGAAAATCAAATTTTAGAAATTATTTTTAATAAATTTTTAATTAGAAAATTATTAAAAATTGATTTATATATAGTATAAATAATTTATATAATCAAAAATTCTTAAAAAATTATATGTTACTATTTAAATCATTTTATATTAATTAATAAAAATTTGATATATTTTAATAAGGCAATTGTCAAAAATTAATTTCTAAATTTCTAATTTGCTTAATTCAAAAAATATTTTTTTGAAATATAATTTTTATTAATTTTACTATATAATTATCAATTATTAATTTTTAATTTTTATTTTTATTTTTAAAAGACAAATTATATAATAATACATATTTTTTATTAATAATAGATATCTAAACTACATTACTATACAAAAAACTCTTTTTTAATTACTCAGATTTGCCTAAAATTCACAGTAATCAGTCAGGAGCTTGTCCAAAGGCTCACCTGCCATGGCAATACACAGTAACAACATTTTCAGAAGCAAGAAACGGCCCTCCCCATCCAGTAACAACCCCTAGCAGCCAAAAATCAATAAAAACAAAAGCAATAACAGCAACTAACAGCACCTGAAGCAAGCAACAGCCAGTCACCTAGCTGGATAGCTACCATAAAGGAGAGATAGATGTCTCCTTTAACTAAACAGTAGACATCCAGATGGATATAGAAAAACCTTAGCAGGTACTCACTTCACCCACTTTTGGCAACTCTGATGAGAACCCAACACTAACAGACCCAGAGAGTGAGGCAGAAAACACCCCGCCCATCCAGAACCAATCACCCAAGCTGGTCAGATACCCCTATGGGTCACACACAGACTGGCGTATCCAATATGGCCGTTCTCACTTCAAAACAGCCATTCAGACGGAAGATCTATCTGGTACCATGGAGGAAAAACTCAATACAGTCAAAGAAACAGTCTCTCAACTTGACTCCTACATAGGTGCCCATGTGGCATAGCAACAGGGTCAAAATTGATCATTATATCTTTTACCAATAAAAAAATACACAAAAAGCATGCAAATTGCCAATCCAAAAAAATAATGACCACCATATGGCCATACTGGTCGATCTTGACCTAACAGAAGCCAATAAGAGGTCAATCCATGTTTGGGATATACCCCTAAACACCAATAAACAAGAAATTAAACAAAAACTTACTCAATTTGGGCAGATAAAAAGCTTCAAAATAAGTACTACAGACATGTGGCAATGTGCGCTAATCAAATTTGCAGAACAAAAAGACTATAACAAAATTTGTACAAGATGGAGTATTCCATTTAAAGGAGAACTCCTGAGAATATATCCTTTTTTAAAAACATTTGAGATCAAACAAAAATGGGATAAATACACCCTGAGGCTTATCAATCTTCCTCCTGAAACTACTGGGTATAATCTACGTGATATTATTAGCGCCATTAAGGCAGTATCATGCAATATCCCCCAAAATCGAAACTACACAAAGAAAAAATTCGCTTTTCTCAATTTCACCTCAGCAGAAGCAAAGGAACAGGCCAAAAGTCAAAAAGTATATTTGAAAGAAACACCCCTTAACTGGCATGAGATAGAAGAAAAACTTTGCGCAATTTGCAGTACAGCAGACCACCTGACAGCAAAATATATAATCAAAGAAAAATGTCAGGAGAAACACAAAGGCTCAAAGAAAAAACAAAAAGGTACAATTTACTCTATCAGAAATTTAAACCAGCAGGAACCACAAACATTAGAAGAATTACACCCAAACAACCATACAAACCAGCCAATCAGGACTGCCTTAGAGCCTGGAAACAATTCAATAAAGCCTTTAACAAATTCGTAAACAAAGGAACTTTTGCTCAAATCATCAGACAATCCTCCAGCAATGGATCTAACCTAGCAGTCAACAATCCAACAGCAATGATCAACCTCTATTCATCCCTAACCAAAGTCCTCAAGGTTATACAAACTATTGAAGCAGAGCTTAAAAGATCAAGGAAACCATTAATAACCTCAACAATAGAGTCAACAACTTGGAGGAATTCGCATATTTCTATACAGTGGATGATAAAGAACAAATGGAAGCAGCCATTGGATTTGACAAGGAATACTTGGATCAGAATTCATCTCGCACAAGTATATCAGAGCCAAGAGAATTCAATTATTAGCACAAAAGACAAGTGACAAGCCCCGCAGTAGATATACTTAACATTAGAGAACAACAAATCAACCTTAATACACGCATGGCAAACATAGATGACACTTTCCAAAGTGTAATAGGTACCCTCAATCAAATTATTGATATTATCACAAATACACCTCAACAATTCACTACATATGAAGAACAATGAGAATAGTAAAATAGGAAACTCCTTTAATACATCATCTTTATCAAATACAACTGAAATAACAGATATCAACCATAATATTATATCTTCACAACAAACTACAACTACATAAAAAATACTTACACACAATGTAAGAGACATCAATGACCTCATCAAATGGCAAACCTTCTTTACTTATTGCACACAAAGAGATATCAATATAGCAACACTTACTGAAACATAAGTGCAAAGCAATAACTACAAATTTTGGAAACACCCCAATTATAATATAATCTGGAGTAACAATAACAAAGAAGCCAGTATTATACTTATAATCAAAAAAGATATTGGCAAGCATATTGGAAAAACAAAAGAATACCCAAGCAGAGGAATAAGTGTTGATATTCAGTTTAGGAAAAAAAACATATCGATATATTAGGAGTCTATATACCTGTAGCAAACGGATAGGAAAAAAGAGAAGTTAACAAGTGAATAAAGGAGAAAATCTTTAACAGACATAAAAAAAATTGGAATACGATTATCCTAGGGAACTTCAACTCAGTAATAAATCCCTATATAGACCACAAATCAACAATCAACAAGAAATACAACTTGTAACATCCCACTTCAACAACTTTGCAGGTATTACAAAATCTAAACTATACAGATTGCTACAGGACACTTAACTCCATTACCCCAGGTTTCACCTGGCAGAACTCCAGAGAAGCAATCTCAAGAATAGATTATATCTGGATTTCTAAACACAACAACTGGTACCTCACAGAAGTAAAGATCAGCTCAGCCACAATGGTGACTAACAGCGATCATGCGATTATCCAAGCAATGATCTTCCTTCCCAATACTCACACAACCTCCAAAAACCAATCAAAAAAACAAACAGAAATCAAATACATCACAATCAGCACAACAACAGAACAATGGAAGAAATTCCAAGAGAAGTTACAAATCATTTTTCAACAACAGGAAGAACAAACAGACTTGAAAAACAAAATACCCAATAAACTCTGGAACCTCACGTGGGAGACAATCAATATAGCTAGGTCAAAACATATTCTCAAAAATTAAGATTAAAAGAAAAGAAGTGACAATGGCCTACAAAGTAATGTCACCACAGGAAAAGAAAGTAGTAGAAATAAGAAAACTATATAGCAAGGGAAAACAATACTTTAAACACAATATCAAAACAGCAAATATTATCACAAGCATTCGCAAATCCATCGACAAGATTAATCAAGGGACACCATCAATCCAAGAATCTTCATGGCAAGAACCAGACCATCAAGCACCTACAGCTCGCATTTGGTTGGAAGAGGTTAAGAACCTATAGAAAACAGTCTACAAAAGCTTTATAGCATTGATAAACAAAAAAATTCAAGAGAAAATTCAAAAATGCATAGAGGACAGATTTTTACACTTGTCCACAAACAAGAAAAAGATGATCAAATCAATTCTTGAGCATGAAAATAACAACATATCATTTGACAAGCTACTGATTCAGGGTGATCTCATTACAGTAATCACAGAATCAACTGAAATCAAAAAAGAGGTGGCAAAACACTTTCAACAATCACTTACTTAAATATTACCCCTGGAACCACTGGAGGCAAGAATTTTCCCCCAAACTGGAAATCTTAGAAAAATGGTATGACAAATGCATATTGGAAGTGTCAAATGCTTAAGTCCAGAAAATAATAAAGAAGTCAAAGGCAAAATTAGCTCTAGGAAAATTTCAAATAAATTATGCAATTTTTAAGCACATAGGCCTGGCAGGCATTAAAAGACTCACAACACTCTTCAATCAGATTATACAAACAGAAGAGATCCTTCTGAAATGGCAATACAACCTTATATATCCCATTTCAAAAAACTTGAACTGGCAACATGATCTTAGCCAAACTTGTCCTATAGTACTCCTAGAAACAATCAAAAAAGTCTTTACAAAAATAATTAACAACAGGCTCGCACAAACTCTTCTCTCACATCAAATCCTATCACCTTTTAATTGGGCAGGACTTCCTGAAGATGGTACATACAAACCCATCACAATCATCAATCATATAATAGAAGAAGCAAAGGAAATTAACTAAAAACTATGGATGCTTAGCCAAGACATCAGCAAGGTCTATGACTCAATGAGGCACGAGATACTCAACAAAGCCATGCATCACATCAAGATTCCAAGCAAAATCCACAACATCATTATGAAATATGTCACAGAGTATACATGTCAAGTAATTATAAAACATGAACTAACAGAGCCATTCACTACAAAACAAGGAATTGATCAAGGGGACACTATATCACCTTTTTTTTGGCATATTTATTATGACCCACTTATCACAAAAATAGAAAAATCCAAACTGGGATATACCATGGTGACCAAAACCTTCACAACATGCTTTGGAGTATGGAACTATAACACAATACACATCTCCTCGATATTATATATGGATGACACAACTTGGTTTACAAATTCAAAAAGGAAAATGCAAAAGATTCAAAACCTGCTCGAAAGCTTCGCCAATATCACAGGCCTCAAGATAAATCCAAACAAATCCATCCTTATAATAATAAACAATACAAAACCTGCTTCCATTAATTTTTTAGGAGATACAGTTCAGGCACAAAACAAAGATATAGTCACAAGAATACTCAGAATATGGATAACAGGCACAGGTTCCAAGAAACATCAGAAACAACTAATCTTTAACAAAACTTCCTTTATCACAAAACTTCTGCAATGGAAAAAAATCATAGACAAACAATTTAGATATATAATTAAACAAGTTCTCATGCCTGTGCTCGAATACCTTATTCAAGATACAGTATTAACTCAAAGAAAATGCAACCAGATTAATAGCAGAATCGTATCAATCTTCAAATATAAGGTTGGGCTGGCTTCAACAGTTATCAATAGTGATATCCACTTATACACAGGATACAAAATATTTAACATCTATAACAGACAGTTAAAACTACAAACAACAAGATGGATCCAAGACCTTAATAAGAAGAATATCTTAGGACAAATCACAAGAGCAAGACTTCAACAACTGCAAAATTGGACCTGGTCAACTCATAATATTCTGAATACACAGTACAGGATAACAAAATTTTCCCATCAAAACCTTATGATGAACATCCTTCACCTTTTAAAATCAAATGACATACATATCAAAGAAACAAAGGGTTTTAAGCTAACAACTTCCATATCAATAAACAATTGGACTCTCCTGAAAGACTTCATGTCAAACTTATGGTACAACAAAAACAGAGACAATCTGAGAAAACACAACTTCATCTTCATTGAACAAGTGATCAATACTATAAACTCACACTGTATCATGTGGAAGCATCTCAAAACCCAATTGGGGCAAAATATATAGGGCGGAAGCTCCACTGGTATAAAGAAATTATTCACTGGTTTCAAGTAAAGAAAGACTATCACCTAAAAATCATCATCAACATCTTTGCCACATGTGACTTAGCCAACCAGAGCAGCATCTAGCATCATAAATATATATTCACGATCATTGATCACAATATCTACATAGAAAAAGTCAATAAATGAGTTAGAATACTCAATGATACATTCAAGACCCAATACTTCATACAAATTTCGGAAGACTCTCCCATTATAAAATGTAGTGAATGTGGAATGGATATACAAGAAAAACCAAACAGATGCATCAGAAAAGTTAATACCAAAGAAACAATTGCTATTCCAGTCAAGAAAACAAAAAATAGCTCAAAACTATACAATTTCATAATAGGTAATCTTTCCTGAGTTCAAGTATTACTGTGAGGGTCTTTCAAAGTCCTCTTCAATACTAAAGTTTTTAAGGCTGAGGCGTAATAATTTGGTCCGAGTATCCTG
>CAJVPV010001272.1:0-16548 GCA_910591835.1 Acaulospora morrowiae
TTATATTTACAATATATTAAATAAAATTGCAATTTTTATTTTATTATATTATTGAAATAAAACAATATATATAAATAAATATAAATATATATATATATTTGCCTCTAATTAGACTGCAATCACTGTGTTTATTAATTATTGATTTTTGTATAAATAAAACAATAATACATTAAATCCTGGGATTTTATAATAAAGCTAAACTGTATTTATTGCAGAATGCTTATCGACAAGCTATTTTTAGATTTGTATGTAATCCTTGAATTCTTAATATCAAGACTACTATATTATCCAGATGATTTAGCTATTTACTAACTATTTCACTACAAAAGAATTGGTTTATTAAACTATTACTGTATGATATTAACTATTTTAGACTTTTCAAATTTTAACTCTCTAAGCGTGATCGTGAAGAATAATAAAATTGCTTCTTTTCTAAGATTACTTCTTGGCCTTAAAAAAAATCATCACTAGAGAGGTAAAAAATTTTTATTTTTAAGAAAAAAAAAAAGGTGAGTAAAAAGAGTAAGTAAAAAGTTTGTACTGATAAATAAAAATCCTCCAATATCAACTTCAATCCATCAGGATAAATCCTTTACTACCACTTGCAATCAGGTGAACCATTTAATTTCTATTATTCTTTTGTTGACCAAGAACATTCAAGATATTTATTACAAGACTTATATACTGCTTGAAACAAGTCTTACATCCATTGGGAATTATTACTTGAGACAAGACTTATACTAATGTTTACTACCTTCTCGGGATAATCAACAAAAGAAGAAGCTTCTTACTAGATTGAAATAAGACTTTTTTTGATTTTGAAAAGAAAAGAAACCAGTCCAAAAAGGGAGAGGGAAATACTATAACACTTCTTAACAAAAAGAGTACCTCGTCACCTTGCTCTTTTTACTATGTCCAATTGCATCATCGGGTTTTGTGTTGTATAAGATAAGGCATATGGGAGTTACATGTCTTGTTTACATTTCTTGCTACATGTAGATAAACCAGTCCTAAATTTGAGCCAATCATCATTTAAGGATTCCGGTGTAATCAGAAATTCAGGATCAAACTGAAGTAAGCAAAATTTTCCAGAAAAATCAGGAAAAAGTTTACATGCTTAAAAAGATAGAAAGAAGCTTGAGGAAGATAAGAGAAGAGTTTCAAAAACTGTGCCAGTCTTTTCTAGAGTCTTGAATTTTTGAAGAAAGAGAGAAGAGTGTTTTTTCTATAAGTTTTTTTTTCTAATAAAGTTTTCTTGCCTTTCATCAGGAAATTTTTGAACAGAGGAACTTCATATATCTCCGCATATTTCCACCGTTGTTAGAGATCTTCGGAGAAACAAAATATATATATATAAATTTTGAAAATCTCTAAAAAATTATTTCCTCTGGAAATTATCGAAGGTTTTCGCAAATGTTTATAATATTTTAATAACTTTCAAAAACCTTCGATAATTTCTAAAGAAAATAATTTTTCAAAAATTTTTGAAATTTATATATATTTTTTTGATTCTCCAGAGATCTTTAATGACAATAGAGATATGCAGAGTTTCTCTGCTCAAAAAATTTCCTGATGTTAACTTTATAGATAGGTATTTCTTATATTTACTTGCAGAAATACAAGAAGCTTATGTCAAAGAAAGAAAGAAACAAGTGGGAGAGACTGTAGTCTTTTAATATAAGTGTTATTAATGAAAGTGTATAGACTTTATTACAAAGAAATATAAAAATTTTCTTGGAACGTCTGTTTTTTGTGTTGGCAAAGGGATTAGCGAAAAGAGTTATGTTATTGCTGGTACAATATATATAAATATATTTAATGATTTAATTATAAAATTTATTATTTAAATAACTAAAAATACTAAAAATATTTAATAAGTCATTTATAGCAATAAAATATTATAAAATCAAAATATATTATTTATTTTTAAATATTGTTTCTCAATAATATTAATTTGTATTAAAAAATAATAAAAAATTTAAATAAATCCATGAATTACAAAGAAATAGATCAAAACATACTATTAATATAAACAATAATTAAAAATATATGATAAAATAGAAATTGCTGACAATGAAATTGCTAATATATTATTAAGTACAAGTAGCAAAACCATCAAAGCTAGATATAGGAACATTTTATTTTCAATAAAAATTTAAAAAAACCTCAGTGCAATTATTGCAAAATATATATTAGTATAAACAAAAGTAGTATTACTAATATATCAAAACATATTAAAAATAAATATCCAATAAAATTACCAAAAAACAATCAACTTATATTATATAAAACAATAGAAAATATTTTGATTTTAATAAGTTAATTTTATTTTATATTTTTAATAAATAAAAATTACTAATTAAAATTATTTAGACATATATATTTTTTTCTGTAGTCAAACAAGTACATACTGTTTATTAAATCTATACAGAAAACAAATAATGTATAATACATTGTATTGCATAAATTATTCTACTGTCTTGAATACTTGTCTTTAACTAATGTCTCTAGGTGTGACTTTGGAGATGAAAAAGGTTGCTCCCTTTCTGATTTACTCACTTATAGAGTTCAATCTTAAAGATCATTGCCTGCAATTCATTACTACAGTTCATTTAAGCAAAATCTAGACTACTTTTTATATTCCTAACCATTTCTTCCCTTCTTTAATTCAATCCCAAATCAGAATTTTGTCTTGAGTCTGCGGACTGAGGTTCTCTTCCTTATATTATACTGTTTTGAAACTTGTTTCTTTCTGTTCTTAATCTCTTGATTTTCTTTTTCCTTTTCTTCTTCCACTGGTATTCTTCTCTTTATGCTTGTATATTTTGGGCTTTCTTCCGGAGTTCTGTAACTTGACACATCAATTGTTCCATATCTTCTTTTGAACTTGCTTATAGATGTTTCTTGACAGTTTTTTCAAAAGTTGCTTTGCTTTATCAGTTTTCATTCTAGCATTGGTCATCGTTTGGGTCCATTCTGCAATGCCTTCCTTCAAAAAGAGTTCTAAGCATATACTTATGATATTTGTTCTTGTAGAGAATTTGTTCCTATACCATCTTTGCAAAAGGTCTTGTATGACAGCTTGCTTGTCTTGTATCTTTTCAACTTGGACACTTTCTGACCATTTGTTAAATATTTGGTCCTGATTTTGGTTCCATATTTCTTTACAGATTTCTGAAATGCTGTTACAGGAAAGAATGTGCTTTAGGAATTTTTCTTCTTGTTAACAGTATAAACACATATTAAAGTTTTTGTATTTTGTAGAGAATTCTTTAGTCATGTTGTCCAGAATTGACAATTCATTATGCATTAGTTTTATGCGGAAGGTTTTTTTCTTGATTTGTTTGAGTGATATTGTTAAGAGACCTCCAACTCTATTTGCTTCCCAGAAACTTCTTCAATCAAAATTTTCTTGGTCGTCTATCTTTTTAACCCATCTTTTTCGTATCTGGTTCTGGTTTGCCCATTTTGTTAAGATGTTTCTCTTATGTATTTCTTTAATAAAGTCTCTTATTCCAATATCAATGGGGATCCCATTTCAGCATAATGTTGTTAGGACTTCTTGCCAGAATCAGTTATTCCAAATGATCTTAGGTTCTTCTTTTGTTTCTTTAGTGAGAAGATCTATTTTGTTGTTGGCTTTATCTTTGTCATGTGCTTTTACTTTGGTCATTTTGATTGTGATCTGTTTCTTATATATCAGGTCTATGCATCTTGTCCACAATTGCCAGTTTTTGCACTTTTTGTTTCTTTTTCCTATGTTTCTGATATGTGGATTTAGAAGCTTCTGTAAAGTATTGATACAAATTGTACTATCTGTTCGGATTTCTATTTGGCTTCTTTAGGATATAACCAGGAGTATTAAAATGATCACCACTAGTTTTACTTAGAGTGCTGATAGCCAGTTGTCTACTTCTGCTTAAAAGAAACATCCTGGGTTCGATCCTTTTTCTTATAGCCAGGCGGCACCTATTCTTAGTATTTGATCTTTTGCTTTTCCATATAATCCATCTGTATAGAAACAGTAAGGCTGGTGGAAGTCACTTTCTTTATTCGTTCTGTATTTTTCTATTAGAACTTGTATGTATTCTGGGGATTGGATGTGTTTTTTAATTATTAATACTCCTAAATCTTCTATTTCTACTGCTGTAAGATGGTTGTCGATAATCTCTTGTTTGTTAAGGTGTTCCAATTCTTTTTTGGCTTGGTTTTCCAATACATATATGCTAATTAAAATTTCCAATTCATTTGCTTTTCTTAGTAATAGGCATTGATTGAGAATGTCGCATACTAGAAATCCGATCTTTAATCTTTTATTGCCTCCACAAGAATTTATTCTATCCAAGGGATTTCTTGTTTCTCCATTGGAATTTGTTTGGATATCATCTAAAATTCTTTGAAGTTTAGTTGAGTCTGGTTTGGATCCTATCTTCAACTTATAAATCTCTGCATGTGGGTTTGGTGGCTTGAGTTTTCTTTGCTTCTATACTAAATAATTTGTCTATTTGTTCCTTCCAAACTTGCAATTTTCCAGCTCTATCAATGTCAATCTTTGTTTTGATTACTCATAAAAAATCTTCTATCTTGCTTTTCCCAGTTCCAGTTTTGCCATCTGTTGTTTAGAACATTGTGTCTGTTTGCAAGAGTTAATTGAATTTTGTTGTATTGGTCCTTTACCAGTTTTAGACAGGATTTGAATAATTTTCTAAGGTAGTATCATTTTTGTATCTTTATTGATTAGTTGGTCTACAAACATTATGTTATGTTTTCTTAGGAATGGAATTGCTTTCTGATATGCTTCTGTATCATTGAGCTTGTTTTTGATGGATAGCGAGCCTCTTTTCCATTTAAAATAATTTGACCATTGGGAATTGAATATTGTGATTCCCAAGTTGTTTGCTGATCTCAATACTTGGGTTGAAAAGTTCTTTGAACATCTAAAGAATTGAGAGATATCATTGGTTAGGATATTGCTTGGTTCCCAGTTTTGAATTTGGGCTTGTTTAAGATGAATTAGCGTGGATATGCTGGCTGGATCCATGTCACTTAATCTGTTTATAAAATTGGAGATCTGATTTTCTGTTTGAATTTTCTCGATACTTTTGATATTATATATCTTTTTATGGTGGATGGCTGAGTTTGGAATTGTTGAGACTAGTCCTACTATTTTCTTTAAAGCCTTTCTTAATTGAACTGTTAGGTTGTTACATGTGTTTTGATCTAGGAAGCAATGTTGTATTCAATATTCTATACAAGGGATGAGAACTCTGTTTAGAATGTATTCTATATATTTATCTATTATTCTTTTTTCTAAAGACTTGATACAACAGTTGTGATTTTCTGTTTAATTTGAAGAATTGTATTCCTGGTCTGCTTTTTACTTCTTATCCATATTCCTAAGAATCTAGTAAAACTGTTGCAATCGTTCTCAACTACTTCTTGCTAGTTTACTCTGATCTTTACTGAGTTTGATCCTTTGTTATGACTATTTATTGTTATTAATACAGATTTGTTGCCATTGATCTGGAAGTTGTTAGTTACATAAAACTACTTGGCTCTTTCAAGAATATTTCCTATATCTTCTTTTGATCTGGCAATCCATGTCGTGTCATCCATATATGCTATTGCAGCTTGTCGGATGTTCAATTGTGTGGTTTCATTTTTATTGTAATTGGTTTTCCATTCACAATTTATGGAGTATCCCAGTTTTGTATCGTCCTAGATTTCACATAGCAAGGAATTATAAAAGATGTGCCATAGAAGAGGAGAGATTGTTTCCTCTTGATCTATTCCATCTTCTACTATTACCTTCTTTGTTATTCCTACATTAGTAATTACTTGTAGAGATCTGCTAATGAAAGGATCTAATATGAGTGTTTTGAGATTCTCTGGGATTTTGATTCTTTGGAGTGCTTTTTGTAATATCTCCAAACTAATCATGTCATATGCCTTGGCAGTATCTTGAAAAGAATCCACAGCTCTTTTTTCTTTTCTCTGGCCTCTTTGCAGATATTGTTTAGCAAGTGGATGGGTTCTGAATAAGGATCCTAACGATTCTCTTAGATTCTGTATTCGATTCTCAAGTTTATATTAAATTTAATAGATAAGATATACCCCACCATCATTTTTAATAGTGTTCCGAACCTTATGTGATTCTGTTCAATTCTATTCGATTCCAATTTTTGGAACCATAGTTCTGAAGTGCTTTTCTCTAGTAGTCCTGCGAAGTTGAGGCTCTTTAGAATATTGTACTGTTTATATATAATAGACAGTTGATTAGTGATGATTTTGGTAAAACACTTTTGTGAGACATCCAAGAGAACTATTGGTCTGGTGTTGCTTAGAGTGCCTTGCCATTCTTTTTTCTTTGAGATTGGGTAGAGTAGACTTTCTTTCCATGCTACTGGGGTCATATTGTGAATTAGGTATATGTTTATTAGTTGACATAGCATCTTTTTTCTTATTGTTTTCAGGTTTTTGAGCATTTCATATTTGATCTTATTGGGTCCTACTGCTTTGTCATTTGGAAGATTTTTTAGAACTTCTTCGAGCTCACTTTCTGAATAGTATTCATCATTCCATTGTACCATTCTTCTTCTATTTTGGCTTTAGAAGCGTATTGTTTCTTTCATTTTTCATTTAATAGGTCAAAGTTGTTATTTCTTTTCTTGAAAGCTTTTTTGTAGTACTCTTCAGTTTGGTGCAGAATTTCCTCTTTGTTTACTGATATGTACTTTCTTCCTAATTCATCTTGAATACAAATTCTGTCTATAATAATCTTGTCTTGGAAATTATTTGTCAGGCCCTGTACTATTTTTCTTTAATTCTCTCTGAGATTCTTGCATCTCTCTTGGATTGCTTGTTTAATTTTTATATTGGTTCTGTTTCTTTCCTCATTAAGACATATTTTTCTAAGGAAGCTGACTGTCTCTTTAAGCTGTTGTATCAAGGTATCATTTTTTTTTTCTTCTTCGAGAATGCTTAAGAGTGTTTGAGTTGATTCTAATACTGGTGCTATGGGTACTATATCTTGATTAGTTCTTTTGCATTCATTCTATAGTTTTTGTTTCTAGGTTGATCCTTCTAGATGATTTAGTAAGCTAGACTAGTTGTTAAGAATCTTAATGATTAAATGGTAATTGTGAAGTGCAAGTTGTTCTCTTTGACTTTTTATATAAAAATTTATCTTGATCTTTTCTCTTGTTATTCTTTTTTTACAATATAAATAGTTGAAAGCTGAGATTATTAGGATCTTTTCAAATGCCTTCCATGAGTAATGGATTAGTTGCTTACGCTTGTTGTTATTGGTGTGGTTGGAATGTATTGTCTGGATTAGAGTTGGGATGTTGCTTTGTTGTAGTTTTAGATTAATCTTGTATTTGTATTTCTTCCATTGTGATTCTGTTGTTTTGGAATATTGATTACTTTTTTCCTATAGGGCTTGAACTTTTCCATGCTCATCTGATAGTTTTTTAATATAATGTCTTATATGATTTAGACTGATAATATGGTATGATCACTGTTAGAAATTGCTTGGAAGTCCTCATTGTTAAATTGGAGTATGTTGTTTGCTATGCCATAGGATTCCCAGATATAGTCAATTTTACTGAAGTTTATATTGTTTTTCCATGTGTAGGTCATCTCTATTGGTTTTCATAGTTGGTGAAGATCAGAAAGGTTTCAACTATTCATGACATTAAATAGTTCGATTTTGGAGTCTTCTAGCTTGAAAAATTCTTATATGTTACTTGTTATTCTACAGTCTATTCTTGGATTGAGTGTTGCATTGAAGTCACTCATTATTATAATCTCATAGTTTTTTCGTAAATAGATCTGTAATAGATTTGAGATCTTTTTCTGTAGTTCACAGCTTTTTTTTTGTCACTGGGCAAATATACTTAAGCAATCCATATTTTATAGCCTTTGTTTAAAAGGTTAATTGCTATAAGGTAATCTTCAATTTTTTCTATTGATGTTATGTGTCTTTTGATATTTTTATGAATCAGTAATAGGACTTCTGCACTTCTGGGATTGTTTGGCTTAGCACTCGAAATACTTTTGTAGTTTTTTTGATTTAGGAAGGCAAAGTGTTGATTTAGGAAGGCGAAGTATTGATTTCCTTTAGAAAGTTTTGTTTTACATAGGCCTAAGATATCAATTTTTCTTTCTAATATTTTCATTATTAGGTTGGTTTGATCTGAATCACGAGTAATTCCTCTAATGTTGTGTGTTGCTATTGTTATTTATGATATTTGAATAGCATTGTTGTTGGTTGTGGAAGTTGATATAATTTCTCTTCTCTGGTTTTTTAGAAATAGTGTTTTTTGATTAGATAGGAATTTTTCTATTTGTGAGATACTGTTGGTATTAATGTTTATTGCTGAAGAGAATGGATATGTTGTTAATGTGGATTGGGTAGTGACAGTATTTGGGTCTTCAGCATTGATTGTAGTTTTGACTGGTGTAACTACTTTCAGGAGTGGTTATGTAACTTTTTCCGGTTGTCATATCCTTCCTCTAGTCTGTATAACCGGTCATTAATTTTCTCCAAAACACTCTGGATTTGTTGTCAGATATTATTTTCTTTTTCCTGATTTTCAACCTGATGTCTTTTTTTTGAATAAGTATTGTTAGAGGTTTTGGTTTTAACAAGCCAGCCTGTTTTGAAGTTTGGAATTTCTTCTTCTGAGATAGTACTTATTGTATCTTCTTTTTCTGTATCTGAATATTTAAGATTCCCATGCCTTATGTGTCTGTTTTTCTGAGATGTGGTGCTTGCCTTTGTAGTAGTTTTTGTGTTATCTTTGTTACTCTATCAGGTTTTATTTCTGAATAGTTCTATATGGGACTTTAAGACTTTGTTTAAGTCTTTTGTATTGGAAAAGCCAAGGATAGCAAAGCTTCTCTTTTTCCTTGACTTGCTGTTTATAGATATGTGGACAGTTTTTATATTGAGGTGTTTGGTTGCACTCATTATTCTCGTTTCTGAGACATTGTTGTTTAGTCCATATAATCTGGTAGTAATGGTGTTACATTGGGCTAATGTCTCAGTATGATTTTAGTATAGTGTGATTCTGGTTATTATTGTTTCCATTAGTATGGTCCATGTTTTTTTTAGGTTTATTAAGAGTGTTAAAAATATAACTGTTGCTGATTTAAAGTTGTTATTGCCACTCTCCATTTGTATATTTGAGATTGAGCCATATTTGAATATGGCTTCTCTAAGTCTTTTGGTTAAAAATTCAGAAGATATATTTATTATTATGACTCTTTCTTCTGTTGCCTTTTTATTTGAGGTGTCTTTATTTTCTGGAAATAGTATATTACTTGTTTCTTTTTCGTAGAGAGTCAAAATGATAATCTGGAGTTGGGAGACCATTAGTTCTTGCTTGCATTCCAGCATGTTGCCAAGAAGAAATAAATTGTTATAGGTTTTGAGGAAGATCATAATATCATCCACTTGTTTTTTCCTATGGTTTTAACTTGTATTCCTTTGTGTGACAAAGGGACTTTTAAGAAGTTGACAAGATTTTGTAATTGTTTCTCTCTGTTTTTGCCTTGGATTGTACTATATTTTATTCTGAGTTGATATGGACAGTTATGTTCTGAGAGCTTGAATTTGTTTTGTTTGGTGTTGTTTTCTTTGATAGGTTCTTTGGCATTTGTTTTGAGAGGTGGAATGTCTGCGGTCTGTTTTAAGATAATAAATTCAAAACCTTCTTTTTCTTTTCCTAGCTTGCTTAAACATTTTTTCATATCTTCTCTATATTGAAGATAGACAGTATACCATCTATTGTTATTGATGAAAGGTGTTATATGAGTTTGTACTTGTCTTTTGATAAGCGGAGAAGATTGGCAATATATTTGATTTGTTCTTTCTTGGAGTCTTCAAGCATGTTTGTTGCAAGTGCTTTTATTTTAAATTCACCTGATTTGTTAATGAAATAGGAATTAGTGAGTGTGTATTGCCTATTTCTTGTGTGATAATTTTGTATGGTCATGATGCATTCTTCTGTTGGTGGTTGTATTAGTATTATCTTTTCGTTTTTGTCTTCAAATTCTGTTGTTATTTCCATTGCTGTGAAAATTGAAACTATAACCTCTATTGCTTGGGATTCATTGTTAAGGTCTTCTTCTATTTGTATAGTATCCGTATGTATTGCAATGTTTGAAGCATTAACTGATTCTCTGTATTCTTGAGAAGGAGGTATTTGGATATCTTTCTCATTTTCACTTGTGTTTTTCATGGTTTGTTTATTCATGTTGACTTCTCTTTCAGTTACTTCTTGTTGATAATAATAATTACTGTTTTCTATTATAGGTTGTTCAAAAGGTAATATAGTTTCTGGATCTTTGTTTGATGAATATCATGGGTCTTGGACTAAATGTAATATGTCTACAATCTGGGCTACTTGTTGTGAATCTTCTAATATATATTTGTTCAATATGTCCATGTCTAGTTGATTGAATGCTCAGATTTGTTTAATGTATTCTTTAGCTAACATCTATTTTACAGCTGTGTATGAATTGATATTAAGGAGCTTTGCGACTACTGCATCTATAACTGTGATGTTTACGATTGCTCTTAAATCTGCCAATTCTGATGTTGTGTCTGTTGTGCTATCTTCAATTAAAATATGGAACCACATCTGTTCTTCTTTGTTGTGGTTGTCTTTGATTGTTTTGAGATGTTCTATTATTAGGTTTTCTATTTGAGTTGTATTGAAATTAGCCATTGTCTTGGACTTTTGCTAGATTGACATATGTAAATTTATTTGCTTTGCTGTTTGTTTTGGTACGTGTTGATTTGCTTAAAACAACTTGTTATATGGTGTAATCGTATCTTTTTGGTATTTGGAGTTGAAGCTACCACGTGTTTTGCCAGAGTTTGTAATCTGTTTGTTTTGATAAGTCTTAATTATGCTTTGTTACTTGATTTGTAATGTTAACGTGTTTGTGCTACTGCAGATCTTGCTTTGGGGTAATCTAACTTTGGTAACTTTGAGACTGTTGTGTACATGTGTTTGTGTTTTGGATTGTATTTGTTTGTTTGGTAATTACTGTTATTGTTTGGTTTGAAAAGTACGTATTCGTGTTATTGTTAATCTTTGGAAGAATGTAAACTGTTTCTGGTTTTTTGTCTCTATCAAAAATTTGATTATGTAATAATTGTTGTTTATCTTCAAACAATATTGAGATCTGTACTTTTCTTTTCAATTACAATAGTGAGAAAGTCTTGATACCTTTTGATTTTGTGTTGGTATGCGAGATTGCCTGGTTTACTGGATGTAATCTGGCTAATACTAAGTCCTGCTGGTGTCTAGGGAGGTATCTAACCTGATGCATGACTGGCTAGTAACTTGTGAAGTGTAGTGCTGATTTTCTTTTCCTTCTTTCTTAATGGGAAATCACAAGTATCTGTCTTTGAGTTTGAGTAATAAAGAAGAGTTAGTATACTTTTGAATCCACAATATATCTGTTATGTCTGTTCTCCTTTATTTTTCAAGAAGATATTGTAAAGTTTTCTCTTTGGTGTTTTCTTTAAGTATTTCTTTGAATGTTTTTAAGTGTTTTTGAGTACTCCCAAAAAAGAAAATTTTTAGAAATTTTGAGATTTATGGAAAAGAGGTTTGTTTTTTTTTTAAAAAAATTATTTAGACATATAATATAATAACTTTCTTATATTTACTTGTAAGATAAATTGTTATTAACAATTTGCTTTTTACAAGTGTTAAATCTCAAGATTTTCATAATATATTAAACATTTTATAAGATAAAGTTATAATACCTTCTGCCAATACTATTAAAAATACTATTATATCAAATTATAATAAAAATAAAAAAAGAGTACAATAATTTTTACAAGTAATTGTATATAATATATTTATTTTATATAATTTTTATAAGAAATACCCAAAAGAATTTTATTTATTTTATATGTTTGAACATTGAAAAATGCTCTTTTATTTTTAGAAATTACAATAGATTAGATTACAAATAATTGAAAACTAAAAAATTTACTTTTAGATTTTATTAAACTTGAGGATCCACATTTTAATAAAAATTTCAAAACAGCTTTTATACAAAGTTTAAATAAATTTAATCATATTGTCATATATCATTTCTACCTCAGGAGAAAGATAAAAATGGAGAAATAATAGCAAAGAGACACTTTACTGTAGATGGACAGGGCCAATATGATGTGCTAAAGTTCCTAGAGACATACAAATTAGTACAATTCTGAGATGTATGAGATCAGGTGAAAGAGGCAATAGTGATTTGTTTTGTAAAGGTCAAGTTATTTATTCGATAAAATATATATTCAAGCTTGCCAATTTCTAGGCAAAATTGAAGCCTTTATATATATGTTTGAGTTATATTATTTTCGTACATGATAAATATATGCTATGGTAAGAATATAAACTGAGATATAGATACTATCTTCATCAGAACATTCAATTGTGTTAGCATTTACATAGATAAATACCTTGGCAAAGATAATATAGAAAGTAAAAATAAAATAAAATAGAAATATTCTAGAAATAGTAAAGATGCAATAGATATAATAGATTCCGAAGATGCAGTAACAGATCTGTAATATAAAACTATTCTAAAACAACTAACATTTTAAGGGTTAATACTATTTAAAATCAGACAAGGGGTATTGAAGATCTTGGGTAAAAATCAAGTATAACAATATAAAAAAAGTAAGTTACATTTGATATTAAATATTAAAACATTGTATAAAAATTATATTAAATTAAAAATTATATATTTTAGATTTTAGATATAATAGTTGATAATGCAAGCAACAATATAACTTTTCTTAGAGCTCTTAAGAATATATTTATTAAAAACAACATTGAATTTAATATAATTAATCAATATGTTTAATGTTTTGTTTATATAATTAATCTTATTATACAAAAAATATTACAAATATTAAATATTAAAAATAATATTGAACTAAATAGAGTAATATTGAAACTTTTTTTTGGATTATCCCAGTAGATAAACATCATCTCTTTATTTGATTTGTATATATCAAGGTATATATCATAAAAGAAACAATATCTCTTGGATGTATTACATATAACAAGTTAAATTCTAGCTTGCCTACTTGTACCATATTTAACTAATATTGTAAAAAATTTTAAAAGCAATATTAAAATATCAAATATGAGAGTAGTGACTATGCCTACTTACTCGAAAAGTTGTTTGGTGAAATCTCTTTTTTTTTTTTAATAAAAGAAATTGAGAAGAAAAAATTAAAAGTAACTAAAACTAAAACTTCAGTAAGTAAACTATAAGATCTATAAGTAGAAAACTAATTATTTCCCTGAGAAAACACCCAGACAGGCTTGTTGTCCCATTTCTCTGGCTCTTTAGTTACTATAGATAGTAAAGTACATATGATATTGTTTGTTGTTGAAGTTGTTGTTGTGGCACAAAACCAGTTTGAGCTGGCATGGTTTTTGTTTTGATTTTTATGTGAAATCTGATTGAATGATTGGAGGGTACTAATTATTTGAAGGGAGTAAACTGATTTCAGTTTTTTGTTTGAAAATTTTTTGAACTTTTGAGATAGCACAGTAAATATTATTGCAAAAATATTGTATGTAAGGGTTGACTTGAAACAAATAGTAGATCTACTAACTTTGCTTGAGTATGTATTTTGGAAAGTATATGATTTAACGAGTGTGATAATAATAATGTAGATAGTTTTTATGATATAATAAAGGTAAGGAGGGATGTAAGAGAACTGACAAAAAGAAAACCACCATGGGCCTTTCCTTATGCAATCGAAGGATAAGCAAGACTTTCAAACTTGAATAGACTTTGATCAGAGGTCTCATTCTATTATACCAATTGTTTTGAAGGTTCTTGAGTTTTTGAGCTAGGGCTTACTTGTGATAAAGAGTGTAAAATATTTTTTCTTGCTTAAATTACCATAAAATAAAAATTTTTAACAAAACAGATGCAATCAGGAGAGAGTTTTTTAATATTGAAACTTTATATAAAGTAAGTTTTATTTAAATATTAATAACTAAATTATATATATTAATAATTTAATTGTAATATGATCTGTGGATCTATAGTGCAGTAGTTAGTACTCTATAGGTTAGATCACAAGATATTAAGTTCAATTCTAGGAAAAGACAAATTGAACTAATTAATTTGAATATTTATTACCATAATTAGTCAAATGTTATTTCTTATAAGAAGCCATTTTTATACTAATCCAGTAGGCATTGAGATTGTAATTTTTAAAAAGGTATCAATAATAATACGATTATCAGGAAGGTATTACAATAATTGATTCAAGTGAAAAAAAACTCTTTTTTACAATATCTTCATCTATATAAAATTGCCCTTTTAGGAAATTTCTTTCTTCCAAGGAACTTTGTCTAGTGGAATACAGTATATTGACAAGATAATATAATTTGTTAAAACAGTTCCAGTGGGACTATAGTGCATTGGTAAATGCCTGGTACATCTGTACTAAAGTTACAGGTTCAATTCCTGATAATGGCAAAATTCCTGTGAACCTATTCCAGGAGTGATTATAGTAAGCATAAGTTGTCTTACTACCATAAACCGTTCATCAAAGTATCATAGTGCTACAAATCTCACTGGAGGTTCGAGGGATCCTATACAGGATTATTGAAAGAAGATCTGCCTCGAGCGATCTTAATACTAGAGGCTGGATGTGGTATCGGTAAGTGTCAGTTGCCTGACTACCAATATATAACCAGGTTGGACCATAATTTCCCACTTTTTTAATATTCTTTCCTGTTCACACCACTTTTCTTAAAAATTTTCTTATAAGGAAACTTTTGAAAAAAGTTAATGAAAAGTTGAGTTTTTTTTAACAAAAACCATCAAAACATGATAACAATATCTGTAGAGATAAGCTTTCCATATGGGTCAGTCTTTAAATACTCTGGACCAGCAGACCAGCTTGCTTCGATATAAGAACTTTTCTCAAAATGGGTGGGAAGAGCTTCTTCAGTATGTTTTAGAAACTCTAAATGACAAATACTTACACCTACACCAGCAGCCAGCTCTTCAAAAAAGAAAAGAACTTGACACCTCAAAAAAGGGAGATGCCAGGAGACAAAAAACCAGGCAAGCCAGCAGAAAAACAACCTGCATCTAAACAATCTCTGCCTGCAAAGATGTACAAATGTACTGAATGCAATGAAGACTTTATTAGTCACAACACACGAAAGAAACATTTTAATGGAACTCACAAACCAGGGTTTATGAAGATTGAGACACTATGCAAAAAAGCAAAAAGAAAAGCAACTGCCCCTGACAGCACAGCATCTGTTACATAAATGTTAGGCATCAAAAAAAAATTAAGAAAACACATCCTTGTGACTTACAACGATATTGACGAATCAGAAATCAAGAGATTAATCAAAGCAACTGGTAACAAACCTGACAACTATCAAATTAATTTCCAAAACTGCAATGGATTTGTGGATATCAATGACTATTCACCATCCAATGGCTCTTTTGATTTAAGTAGACAGGGTATATAACAATTCTCAAACCATTTACAAGGCTAATCAATGATCTTCTCAAGGATGGTATGGATTCAGCAATAGGTGATGCTAAATTCTACAAAAAATATAACACCATCCTAAAAAAGAATGATTCACACTTTTAATCTTTCCAAATTTGACAAGAATGGGTTATTTGGCTGGAGTCCATAACCATAGTAAGGCCAAAATTAGAAAAATTAAATTAAAAGGGTAAAAATTTAACCAGTGGGATGTTGAAGAGCATAAGTTAATTTTCCTGTAACAAATTATCAGGGCACCTTGGTAGGAGAAGTAATTTGCAAACTATACTGAAGTTCTTAAAAACCATTAAACAAGTTAAAGTACATACAACAGTGCAATAAGCTAAATTACCCTCTAAAATTATTCTAGTAAAAAATTAAGAGAGTATCATGTATCTTTCCTAATCAGATTTGTAATATAGTTTTCTTAAAATGTAATTATTTTATATTTTATTTTGAAATTTTACTAAATGTACTACAAATTATTAGTCGTGCCTCTGGTGTTGAAGTAGTATAGGCCAATCTTGTGATAATCACATATATGTAAATATTTGATCTGATAAAGTATCATGCATATATACTAATAAAAAACACAGAACCTCCCACAAATACAAATCTCGTCAAACTCGATCAGACAGATGCACATGTGAAGCAACTTAACACCAGAGGAGGGCAATGTGGTCCACATAGAAATCAACAATAGTACCAGCAAACTAACAACAAATACACCAAACCTAAAGACTCTAAAACTGCAGAGGCCAATATTACAAGAATTAGAACATATTCAAGAACAAATACAAGGTTGAAGATTCACAGAGATATATACAGATGGATCCATAAAAAAATACGATAACAATCAGGTAAAAATAAGAGTAGGAGACATAATTATCAACAGGAAAACACTTGAAGAAATAAAATTCAAAGGCAGATGCAAAGGTTTCCTATTATTCACAAGAGCAGAGTTAATGGCAATACTG
>CAJVPV010001273.1:0-16547 GCA_910591835.1 Acaulospora morrowiae
GTACTAGTATATGAGAGATGTTGTTTTTTTTATAATGTATACCATGCTATATACAAATCAAATAAAGAAATGATATTTACCTACAAAAAAAAACATATATATATCAAAAATTAAAAAAAAAAGAATATAACAATTCTAATTATACATGTGTTAGTATTTAATTCAGATGTTTTTCAAAAATCATATTATGTTTGTATTATTAAGTAACAATTAGTATACATGTTGCTGAAATTTGTAGATCCTTGATGCAATTGATGCAATTGACGCAATTATTTGACGCAATTATTTTTGAGAATTTTGGAAATTGAGTCAATAGCAAAATAATTTATGCCACATGTATAACAATTAGTAAGTAATTGGGAATCATATTTAATTTGGAATTGTATTGTCGATCAAATTTCCTTTTATGGTAATAAGGAAACATGTATAATTCTAATATTAATCTGTTATATATTACTAAATAACATTGAATAGATATCAAGTTATTGATTATTATATAAATTATTTTTCATTATTACTTAAAATTATTAATTAATTATTATTTTTTTACTATTTTAAATTTATTTGAAATCTTTTTATATTAATTATATATACAGTATAAAAAGTTTATATATATAATATTTATGTAATTTATTTTATTTATTAATTGAAAAAGGTTATATAACCGAAATTTATTTAAAGATACTTTTTTAATCTTTTAAATAAAGTTAACTTATAATTTTATATAAGGATTATTGGTGTAACAAATAAAGGACAATAATAACTTGATTTTAGTTTTATTTACCAAATGATATTTATTTATTATAATGTCTGCACCACGAAAAATATTTGGAAATGATATTTATTTATTATAATGTCTGCACCACGAAAAATATTTGGAAATGAATTAGTAAGTAAAACAAAAATCACTTTGTATATATTTAATTAAAAAAAAAGAGAATGAATGCCTGATCGCCACATGTTGGCAAGAACCAATAAAGCAGGCTAAGTCACTTGATCTTCGTTCCGCGATGTTCGGACATTATGATAAAATCGATTATATATCTTTTGAATGACTTTGTGTAATATCATACTAAACTGATGGCACATAGCTTTTATAGAGGATAAGAGATAATGTTAAAGAATCAGTTGTTACCATAAAGGATCTTTCTAAAATTTCACAAAAGACACTGGATATTTTAATAACCATTTTTTTTTATCGAACGAATAGAAGCAGCTCGTCACACCAAACCCTTATCAGTGAGGAGACGTTTGTTGTTATTTTTCCGGTCCCAATGTATGTAGGTTCAAATACAAGTTCATTTAAAGCCGCTCATTGCGCAAAAGGATCTAGCATTTCACAAAAAACATTTCATAAAGAAACCAAATACATATACGCCAGGATCAAAATTAAATCGGTTGTTCATACGCGCTCGCATACATGTACCTGTCGCCCAATGTAATTCATTTCCGTTTTTGAGACATGAGATGTAACTCCTAACCGTTTTTGAGACATGAGATGTAACTCCTAACCGTTTTTGAGACATGACGATATTAATATACGTAGGAGAAATGATTTTTGTTGATTACTTCACGCAATCCGAAAGGGATTATCAAAACTCAAACTTTAATATATATTGGATATAAAGATCAAAATATTAAATAATGTCGAGCGGTTTTCATTTATAAAGCACATTCTGTCTGCCGATTGTTTTTTTCATGGCTTTCAGTCATTTGAAATTACTCATTACAACGACTCCTAACAGCTTTCAAGAACATTACAACATGAAATCGGGCTCATATGATGTCTACGACAATTTTGGTAACCACGGCGACTTGGGATCAAGTTTAAGAACGGATTTGCCGCAGGCAAAACTCACGAATAATTATCGTTTTTTTGAGGTTTCAGATCAAGATGAATTACAACAATACAATTTTGAAAAAACTCGAGACACAATAGAGTTATTTAGTCCAGAAATTTCAAATATCACTTTTGACGCGCAATTCTCATATGCCTCTGGTGAAGTATCACCGAATTTGTTGGAAAATAACACCCACAATTTGGGACAAGTCAATGAGGGTCAATTAATAACGGATTATTCTGGCAACCATATCGCTAACTTGGGACAATCTTCTCAAAGTCGACACCCTGGAAATTTTCAAATTTCTTCCAGACACGCTACAAAGTTTCGTAGTGAATTTCCTTGCAACTATGAACAACATCTTCCGAGTCAATGCTCAACGGATTTTTTTAACCCAACAGTTTTATATTCCTATACCGACTTTGGCCTATCACCAAATGAATTGTTTGAAGATTCACAAGGTCAAGACTTTTTGTGTCAAACAACTTCGTATTCTATTTCCATGGAACCGAGTGAACGTGATGCATACGTAAAAGTAAACCAATTACCTGGTGCGTTGTCCGGAAAGTACCCCCACCCAACGGTACTCCTGTCTCCAAATACATCCGTGGAACAAAATAAACAAAATACCTATGAAAAAATAGCTAAGGAACGACATAAATGCAATATTTGCGGAAAATCCTTCACGGGTCCATGCGCATTGCAAATTCACGGCGTCTCGCATACAGGAGAAAAACGTAGGTCCAAGTTTCTTTAAAGCGTTCATGTATAGTAGTGTAGCGAATACCTGATAAATTCCTAAATACTAATTTATCTTTGCAACTTTCTAGCGTTCAAATGTTTATTTGGGGGATGCGGAAAACGTTTCGGATATAAAAGTAATTTTAGTCGTCATCTAAAGCAAAAACACGCCGTACAATCAGTTGTATATGATTTACAGTATGTGTAACTCGTGATTCGTATTTTCCAATATACTGTATTATTATTCTTTTACACACATCTTCGTAGGAATTATACTTTGGCATTTTATTCACAAATTTCTGGTAGTGTAATGTGTTATGCAAATGATGGATTCCTGTAAGCTTTAGTAAAAAATAAAATCAACATTTGTGCTTATATTATTCGTGGGGTTACTTTAAAGGGACCCATAGTTTGGCTGCGTACGAAAGAATACACAGCTACTTACAGATTCATTTTCTTGGGTTTACCTCAGCTGATGACAAATTTGTACATCTTTCTAACGTAGTCTCGTAGTCTTACCTAATTCTACTATTTGCTTGTTTTCTTCAATAACGAGAAATGACTGATCTACATAACGTGCTGGCGATCACTGTACTACAAGGTCCAATGATTTGATAGGCTATCATGTTAATAAAAATATTTCGGTGTGGCAATAACGTATGGTGATAGTTTCTTTACACCAATACTTAAGCACCGTTAGCAAGGGTAAGAATGTGTTGAAAATGAGAGACCTGGGTTTATCTTTGTTTTACGCGCTTTTGAAATGGATTGACAAAAAACTTATACGCCTAATAACGCGACATATTTTAAATTTGGAAAATATAAAGGAAAATATCTCGTAGCTTACATAAAAGTCTTTGTTTGAATATGGAAACCGACGCGGTGGAAAGTGATGATGGATATTTGATGTCGAGTGAATCCGAATCGGACAGTACATCGATAGAAAAAGTCGAAAATTATCTTAGGAACTCCTACACAAGTGACTCGGCCGGCCCCTCATTTTTCATGAGGAAGGTTCCAGGTTTTGAGGACGATTATCAATCCGATTCTTCCTTAGATAAAAATTTTCATACACCCCTTCCCGAACCCACATACGTCGGTAAGGGAAAACAACGAGCTGATCCTGTCGATGAAGCCTTGTATGATCGCAGGCCCGCGTTATCTTTACCTGAAAAATACCTCATGGAACAACGAGAGAACATGCGAACGAATATTTCAATAAATCAGGATAATAACACAATGGATCGATTCTTATCGCTTGTACCCTCAAAACCACCTAATTATCCAATTTGGGGGGCTGATGAAATAATGATACCATGTCCGTTATCTGGAACTCAACAGGACTCGATCATTAATGAGCTCACTGATGTTAACTTATCCTATTATCTGAAGAAGATACCTGCTGAAGAGAAGCCAAATGACGATTCACCTTTAAGGGTGGCGATTAATCGTTATCTTCAAATTATTAACAATGAATTTCCAGGAGAAAAGGAAAGAAACTCATTGCCATTTCATTCCAGAGATCGGAAGGTCATGTTCTTTACCGGAAAGTTGAGGATGCTAGAGAGTTTATTGCGACACTTGAGAATATTTCCAATAAAGATTGGTGTCGCCGTCTCAGCCGGTCAAGCGATGGTAATATTAATTGTGACACTTCGTTTTTTGAGTTTCACCATCATACCATTTATTTTCTTTTATTCTCAAGGACACTATGATACTGATCATGGACAGGTGTAGCCAAAAATACGGGATCATTAATGATGATCGAAATAATTATCATGAAAATCTTTACAAACAAGATCTCACAAATGAAAAAGAATCATTCTGCATACTTTTCTCGACAGATTTTGTAAATCATCTCCCTAACGTGATGGTAAGATATTATTGTAGATTTTTCATTTCGGATTATTTTCAGCGATTAATATGACCCGTTTTGCCTAAACAGCCCAAATTGGACCTTGTCATTGCGTGTGATACGTCATTCGAGCCCGAAAAGCATTTTTACTTTTCAATGCACAACCTACAAACTCCAATTCTTCGACTTGTTACCATCGATTCCATAGAGCATGTGCTCGTTTATGGATTGATCAACAAAGTTGATTATTTGAATATCTTTCCTATTGAAAAACTCTTAAAGATATTTTTCTTTGGTACAAGTAGGAAAAATGTCGAGATGACTGTTGGCGTTCATTATAAGAATCATAAATTCACTGAAATTTGTAATAAGATTGCAGATTGTGTGAATTCGATGGGTTGGAGTGATTTATCATTCGGAATGGAAGAGAGGGTTAAGGAATGGATCGAAGAGATTGGGTACAATGGGAACAAAAAAGATTGGTTCGGTAGCAGTGTACCCGGTATTTATAAGAATTTTGACGTAGATGCTGTAGAGATTTCTAATGACATTTTAGGTTTGACAACTATATCAAAACCGAAAGTTGATAACGTGATAAATCTAGACTCTAAGACGAAGCGGAATATGAAACGTCAAGCAGTAAGAAACCACACATTTTGCAATGCTTACATTGATTTTTGCTGACGAGAACGTGTATATATATATGTTACATATACATATATGTATGCACCTTTTTTTTCCTAGGAATCAGAAAATCTCATCGATCCAAAAAAAATACGACTCGAGGAAGCTACAATAGTAAGATATATTCTTTGAATAAGAACATATGAAATTCGATTGACAACCGCGTGCCTGATTAGGCTATTTTTTTGAGCTTTTTAGGAAACCAATGTGTCCGAGGAGATGGCAGTATTTCGGGATGAATCGAACGAAGTAATGCGTGCACAACTGAATTTGACCAATAAGAAATTATCATCCGCCAGGGCTGAAATAATCGATCTACAACAGAAACTGGAGCGCTCGAATGGTAATGAGCTTTCAAGGTTACGGGAACGTGTGACAGTATTACAAAATCAGTGCGAACAGGAATTAACGGACGGAAAAAAAGGAATACTCGTTAAGCAGGAAGAAATTGATCTGTTAAAAATAGAAAATGAAAGATTGAAAGAGGATAATAAGAATCTGGAAGAACAGATAGCTACCTTAAATATTCTCAATGGAAGGGTTGTTTTAAATGCCAAGAAATCTAGGGATGAAGCTGACGCAAAATTGAAATCACAGGGAAAAGAGATCCAATCGTTGAGATTGGAAAAGGGTCGCCTTGAAAAATCAAACTTACAACAGTCTCGCTCCATCGCAATTTTAAATAATCGCATAGAAGGGTTGAACAGTCAATTGTTCCAGTTGAATAATCAGATCATGGCTCAAGGTGAGCACATGAGAAGGCTCGCCGATGAAAAAGTTCGTTTGGCACAGATCACTATACAACAGACGCAAGAAATTGGTCGGTTGAAATCCCTCAATAACGAAAATAATCGAGTGGTCAGACCGCCCTGGCAACTGGGATAAGGTGGAAGAATTTTTTGATCTGGGTCAACAACAGGTGAGATTGAGTGCTTGCTTGAGCATGTGATTGTCATTTTGTGATAATAATCAACTTATCGTTAATTCAACAAGGTATTAGATGCATGTTTTTTAAACGTTCAAACATTCTCACCTCCATCAGCTCATTGTATAATCGATATGAATGTTCTAACTTGTTTTTGATGCCACACAACACCGATCACTCACGTATCATGATATATATGAAATAATTGATTCGTAGGTGATGGAAAATTTTTGTCACAATCGACTTAATATAAAAATCAAGATTTCCTGATTTGTGTCTCACCAGACTAAATAACATTTGATCACGAGTTAAACCAGGTTGGCACATCTTATCGATCAACCAGGTTAACATAAATGAACTTTGGTCACAGTAATAATGATTGATGTATATATGCAGTAATAAAAAATAATTTTATACCACGGTTCATCGCAATTTTAGTTTTGAAATCATATCATGTGAACGGTTTCGTGATTTTTTTTTGACACAAGAAACAAGCGAATACGTAGACCCGAATCCCAAAAAATACAATTTATTCCCAAAACCCATCCAGTCACCATTTACATCTAAAATCAACAATTTACCTCGAAGAAAAAAAAAAAAAAAAAGGAAAAAGAAAAAATTCAATATTCAATACTGAACTTTCACAGGTTAAATGAGTGTCGTGTATAGATGATATGAATGAAGCATTTTTGCTCATATAACATCCATGATAATCTTACTCTCTAAGTTCTAATGTAAGGCCAGCTACAAAGTTAATTGAAATCCGAGTCGAGAATTAAAACGTCACGTGACAAACAGGAATCCGATTAGCATTCATATGAAAAAGGATTTACCGGAACTTCGAATATGACCAAATATCTCGGTAGTGTGGCCTATTCAAAGAAATGTCGATTGATTCTGGAAAAGAAAGGAAGAAAGAAGGATGATCAGGATAAAAAAAATAATCCACGCACCTTTTCTTTAGTCGTGATGATGATGTGATCATCAAGTTTGTTTACAACGTCCACGATAAACATGCCTTTGATTATACCCTTGTAACCATAATTACAAAAACCTAATGATACACTCGGGTCTTTAGCAAACCACATTCCTGGGGGGATAAGTTTGGAGGTTAAGAACACCGCGTGTAATACTTTCATAATGAATGAGCGAGTACATGTGTACTTACTATTCTTTCGGAACAAAGATTTTGTTCTGGCGTACTTTCTCTTGTTACCGCATTGTGCAATTCCACACACGCCACAATTCTCTTTGCAAAAGGTGGGATCGTAATTCGGTTTCGTCTTCAAGGAGTTTCCCCCGGTACTTCCACTAGTGCTCCCCTCCGCACTGTCAGTGCTACCGTTGATACCATTGTCGTTATTTTCATCTGTTTCGAAATTCCTTATAAGGTCACATCCAGTAAAACTCTTTGTTCCATGATGCATCCTGCGCGTAACCTCTTCCTCCCTTTTTCCAAACCTTTTGGCCATCTTTCTCTTGTGTTTCTCGTGAGCCCTTTCCAACTTTGTTGGCATTTGTAATTTCATTATTGCTAGAATGTTCGCTTTCATGCTGTTTGCATTAAATTTGAAACCTTCCTTGATGGAAATGTATTCAGGATCGGATTCATCCAATTGTATCATTCTGGTCGTTAGAACCTCTGGAGGTCGTGGTCTCCTCGAGAAGAACGTTCTACTTCTGGAAGCAACAGAATTTGACGACGATGATGATGGGGATTCTTCATTAAGGATAGTACTGGAGTTTTGGGGGTCATGATTTTGAGGATTCGAGGATCCTGATTTGAGAGAATTTCCAGTCGTGACTTGACTTCCATCTACACTTTGATTCATCCTTTTGTTTACCAATATTTATATGATAATGATAAAATAACTTGATAAGAAATTTTGGAGGCTAAAATAACGATGATAATGATGCACAACAATACTAATAAAAAAAAAGCAAATAATAATTGTGATGATAAGAAGGATAGGAAGATTGATACAAAGAAATAGGATAGAAGTTAATCTATCGTTCGTTATATAGTGCGGATGATTTCAAATCAAAAAAGAGATAAATATGTATATATAAAAAAGATTTGTGTAAAGATTCAAAGCAAGAAACGGCGAGTCAAGGCACAACAAATTTTCAAATCCATGAACTCATTCCCTTACGATATTTATATATCTTATATCGCCCAGCAAAAAATACCAAAACGGAATTTATTTATGCGTTCTGTAACTGTAACTACTACAATGGTTGTACGATGGTTCGGAATTCCCTTCCGGCCACTGCTCCTCTACCGACTCAGGCCGCGTGACAAAGGGATCACGCCAAAACGAACTATGTGATACCGTAGGTACATGACAAAAGGAAGCGCGCTGAAGATTGCCCACACAGGGGTTCATACCCAAAAAGTTAATTCGGAGGGTTCGTGAATTGCAACCTATTTATATTGCGTAACATTAAAAAGAACCAAAGATGAATGTATGCATAGTTTCTATGAAATTTACAGGTTGGGTTAGAAGTTTGGAAATGTCTTTTTTTACGACAGGAATTCCGGAGCGGGTGATCCAGCGGGTAGTACGGTTCACGTGTGTAATTTTCAACTCTGTATATGTACATATGTGCGTACGTAAGCATATTCCTGCGAATTGGTTTGTGATTCGTGTGTCAGAAAAATCTGTTTAAAAAAACAAAGTAAATGTGCATCATATGCAATTATGCAATGCAATAATAAAGACATCCATCATACTTTATGAATCGGCGAGTTGTCCCGCAGAAAAAAATCATGGGCGTTCCAGATGGAATGTTGTAATTTGATGAACATCTCGACTCGTTTCATTCGTTTTTTAAACAAATCAAATATTATCCCTTGTTACCCTTAAATGTAAGAATTCACGTGTTTGATGCGATGCGCAATGGCTCAAAGGTGAAATATCTTCTGGTAAAGAATTTTTACAAGAGAAGAGCTTAGGATTTTACAGCAGACATATTAAAGTTTTCTAACCGAACTATGATTCATGAATCTTGTCGTTCATTCATTCCTCATGAAACAATAAATCAAGATCTCATACGCCACGGCATGTCAAAGGCGGAAATTAATTAAAGCGTCTCGTGTGTGTCATTAGGTCATATATCTTGATCAGTAATAGCCGATTTCGCGTAATTTATCTCGCCGCCGCGTGAAGTAAATAAAGTTTACGAGTAACACGTCATATTAATAAAAAATCCACAGAACGGCGAAATTTAAAAAAGCTTATGTAGCAGACATATTTAAACCACTTCGTAGCATCCCTTCTATGGTTACCCTCCTAAGAAGAATGCAAGCATAAGAATGTACGCCAAAAAATCGCCGCTGATCATAACTTTCGTTATAGTCTTATTCCCTATTCTGATATTACCGTTTGTAAAAGCTCGTTGCGTAAATAAAGCAGTCTATGACGAGTGTAGGTTGCAAGGGGATCTAATGAAAGCCGCGTGCTCGCCGATCGATCTCGTTTGTCAGTGTAATTCTTATAGAGGTAAGAGAAGGGAGATGCGAAACCGGGTGAATGCTGTGCAATGTTAAGAAGTTTTTCGATTTCTTTCAAAAAAGCGATAAACATGTGTTTCTTGCAATGTACGGATGATGTTGATATCGTGAATGAGGCCAAAGCTTACAAGGTACCGATTTATAAATCGTCTATTCATTTCCCGCTCGAATCTCACTCTCAACCTCCTTTTTACAAATCAAGTTTACCTTAGATCGAATCTGCCCTACACCAAGTACTACGAACCAAGCCACCACCACCACCACCTCCTCAAATTCTTCGCCTCTCAGTTCCACTTTCCGGTTAGATACTATTCTTCCAACCCGATCCATTTCACCTCAAACCATCATTAAATCCGTCGTGACGCCTTCGGCTGGCGTAACGAGCAATAGCAATCTGGGAGTTACCTTCACCAGAAAATTCTGGTTAGCTTCTGTTCTAGTGATTTCGATTTTCATGTTTTAGAGAGTAATGGAAAATTTCTAAATTCAAGTTAAAATATCTAATGGGTTTATTGTGACACCTGATGAATGGTTATCTTGTTATTTCGTTAATGATTAAAATAGTAAGACTACCTTTGGGATGTATAATATATTTAAAGATTCATTATCCAAAGTAATAAATACAATACTTTTTAAACATCTTATTGAATGCAACGCTTCTTTACGCGCTGTGGACCTATGGTCTAGAATAAACGTGACGAACAAAAAAATTTTTTTTTTTTCGGCTTAATCTACACGTTCCTCTCCTTTTTTCTTTTTCTTTTAATACACTATTCAATCGACCATTTTATATTAAACGACTCCTAAATTGAATCCTTGTAATTAAAAGCAACTATTTTTTTATATAGTCTGTGAAGAGATTCTTCGTGATGAAATTAGGCGGTACTAATAATAATGAAAATGCTTTTGCAATACAAAAGTTTGTTCGATTAAAATTTAATTGAATCGTAACTTTTGAGTCTGTTCGTTCGTTCCACTATGTCGTGTAATTGTTCGTGGTTATGATGACGAAGCTGAATCATCGGTCAGCCCCGATTGTTGAGTGTCCCCATCATCAAAGATAATTAAATTTTGATCGGAAAAGTCTGACCCTGATTCCTGCGAGCCTTTGCCATTACAATGCTTCTGTTGTTGATCAGAGGAACCATCAACACCGTTGACTAATAATGAGGGTGGATGAGTTAACTTGTTTAATACGTGTGCAGCTCGTTTACGAATATCTTCATCCTTAACCGTTTCCAATATTCGATTTATCAGAGGTATGCAAGGACTCAGTTTGGAAAGCGAACCGGACGGAACTAAAATGATCGGGTTTTGGATATGTCAGGACGTGTTTTATATGATACAATTGGTAATTTTCACGCATACCTTCGGTCGAAAGATTATCAAGAGCACGAATGATGTGACGATGAATCTCAACATCTGATACTGGGGAATCACCAATGGCAATCAGTGTGGAAATGACGCTTCCCCAGGATTCTTCACTTTGATTCATGTCATAATCGTCGACGGAAATTATTTGACATGCCAACATCCTCATTTTATTTTCATCATATAATGCAAAGTTTGCTAGCAGTCGAGCTATGTGCCGTTGAACCTCCCTATCTGTGATAAAATATTTGACCATCTTGCACAAATTTGACAGCAAATTAGGTTGACGAATAAGGAATTGCTGAGATTCAGCTATGAATGTAAATTCAAGAATTAGTGAGTGAAGAATTTCAAGGAAGAAGAAATTTGATGAAAATCCTATTCCAAATACCGTTCGTTGCCAGGTTTGCCTAGCACACGCGAATGTTTATCAAAGTTAGATTGATGACTTGCGCTATTTACGAAGCAAGATAAAGAAGTCGAAGCTTACCATCGCGCAACATGAATGAGAAATGGTGACCTGATCAGCTTTCGCGGATGCTTCGTCCTCGACGTCGACCACGGAAGCGAGCATCTCAGCTCGACCGTTCTTAATTAAGATTGATTTGTATTTATCATTTCTAAGTGACATGTATGCAATTGATTTTGCTGCATATTTCCGCACTTCATAGACGTTTGATCGCAACAAACTCATCAAACGATCCAATGCTCCCGTAGAAGACTCGATTATCAAAAGTTGATGAGAATGATTGCTAGCAAGGTTCGAAATGGTTTTTGATGCTAGGGCCTGCGCTAGCTCTACGCGAAGCCTCATTTCTTCATAAGAGGTAAGCGTTTCATCTTCGTCGTCGTCATCAACAATGTTTCCAATCTGAAAATTTGCTAGTTTAAGGATTGCGTCCAACGATGCCTCATCAGGTAACATTCTTCTACATAGCGAATCTATAAAAAGATCATATCATCGAAAAATGATTCTGTGAATTGGAATATTACAAAGGAAAAGGAAACATCGTCTTTAACTAACCTGTGATGGATAAGCAGTACAATATATTTCCGATATTCTGAACTATAGATGAAATGTGATCCATAATCTTTATGGTGATTGACGTATCCGAAGATTCCGATTTTTCAAAATAAAGCAAGATAAGATTATACAAATGTTGAAGTCCCCCTTTCATGATGATATATGGCTTAAGAGAATCTATGGTTAAACAATGAAGTTAGGTAGGTAGGTGTGATTTTAGGTTGCGCAAAGGTAAAGGGACAGGGCATACCGTATCCAGAAATATTAGCCAAGGCTGTTGTTCCCCAGTAATGTAGATCGTATGACTGCGAGGTTCGACACAAGTATACCAGTGCATCTAGCCCTCCATAGGTTATGAAATTTGACAATTCTTGTTCTACCGGTTCAAAAGTTCTGTTCATTAGATAACTGGTCATATCCCGCACACTTAAGCCTGAAACTGATGTTCAAAGAAGGCAGGTAGAATAATCACCATTCCCTCGCTCAACAATGTCCAACAATCCTCTAGCACCGTGTGCCTAATAATGATAAAATTATCGTCGTTAAGCTAATTGTCATTAGATCACAATCACTAATTAAGACTCACCTGAGTCGATTTATCTTCCGAAACAATGTAGCCGACAAGGTATGCAATCTCAAAACATCCGTTACAAATTCGCTCTGGCTTCACATAGCCTAACTGAGGTAGTGCAATGTTTCGTGAAGTGCACTCCTGGCAGAAAATATTTCCGCTGAATACAATACAAAAATGATGATTCGTTAGATCGGAATGGAAGGAGAGAGAAGATATGCTCGATTTCATCTCACAACTTGCCATTGTCGACAATGATGCTTTTTATCAGAAAAAAAAAAGATAGAAATTGAATTAATTGACTAATTCGTTCTCAGCGCACCAAACAAAATGACAAGTGAATTACTTTTCTCCGGAGAGGAGTGAAAGAGGTTCCACAACTTTTACATGTTTTGACGGTTTCATCGTCAACCCACACCGGTCGAACCAAGAGAAACCCGCTCAAAACGTTATTTTCGTAAACCTTAAGATTAATGTGTTGTCTAACGGACATTTTAGAGAGTTGAAAAAAATTGAACAAACGATAGGCGAGTATAAAATGAAATTGTAAAGAATGGTGGCTGATGTTTACGGTTCAAGAAATAACTTTTGATCTAAGTTATGATACATCTTTTAGTTATAAATGATTGTGACATGCATGACCATCATCAAACTTGACACTGCATGGATATTTATTTATACTGGAAATTTAACACAACCATTACACGAAACCAATCTTTACATACTGAATGAGGCAACCGATGGAAGTGGAGCGTGCGCTCCCTTAATTTAAGATTTCCATTTGTATTCAAGAAGTTCGCAGCGTGTTGCTATAAAAAGATGTTTCCAATCGAAGGGCTGTGCCGGTGATGACCGAATTTAGTTGCCTGCGCTCTATGCATTTTCCTCTGATTTCTTTACCCATTTCAAGATCAACAAAAGTAACGGGGATTCACAAATAAATCTACTTTAGTAATGTATGTGCGTGCAGCATATCCAAACCCATTATGGTGAATGTCAAACATTCAAATATTTGAGCTAATGATAATCCGGAATTTTCACACGTACTTTTAGTGCTAATGGGAGACAATCCATTTTTCAACATTTAAAATGTTGAACGCACTTCCTTAACAAGCATTTCGGAATGTCAATTACGCAATGATTGCCCTTGCGTTTATTATTACATCACATACACGATAACATTTTATTTGCCTTCCTTTTTCGACGATCCGATTACCGCAGCAACATTTTCTTCTTGTCCCCAATAATCAGCGAATAAGCGATGCTCCCATCTTAAAAATTCTTTATGCGCTTCGTCATTATCTGCCCGTGCAGTTATGGCTTTAATCCCTCGTACCTATATACCGCAAAAAAAATTTTCTGTTAATCAAAAACTTTATAATAAAATTGATGCCAAATTCAATAAACTACCGCTCGAACAGAATTCCTTCTCCTTTCGGGAACCGACTCCCCCTCCTTTTGCGCAAAAAAATACACATAAGGATCCAAGTACTCTATAGACTTATCCAAAACCGATTCGTTATTTACGGCTAGGATGTCTGCAAAACCGACATCCAACGCGTCTTTTCCGGTCAACGGAACGCTAGCCCCCATAATCCTTAATGCACTGGTTTTCCCCACTATCTTGATTAATCTTCCTCCACCTCCCCATCCAGGCGTGGTCGCCATCTTTACTTGCACAAATCGAACTTTTGCTGTATCTATCATGGCATGAAGATTGCATTAATCTCTGGAAGAATACTTTTGAAGACGAATTTTAAAACGAGAACACACACCCGAAATACACCGATGATCACATGCAGTTGAAAGTTCTGCACCCCCTCCCAGAGCATGACCTTCGATGGCAGCAACTGATATCAGAGGTAGTTGACTAAACCGGAATAATGTGTCCTGCATTAAAGAACTCATCTTGGCACCATTCTCAGAGGTCAAAATATGTTCTTTTGCTACACTCAGATCTTATAAATTTTTCCGGTAAATTGACCCTTAATAATATTATCACTTCCTCGTTTTCTATCTCCAAGAAGTCACATGGCTTACCGAATCCCGAACAAAATGTATTTCCACTCCCCGTCAATATCAACGCTACTAGTTCTTCCTCTTCCCGAACACTAGTCTCACCCTTCACAATTCTTTCTAATCTATCAACCAAATCGGCCAATTGTGCCATCATCCTTCCGCTGAGGGCATTACGCCGTTCGACGTTTTGCAGCGTGATCAGACCGATTCCCGGAGAGAATGACGGGTTGAATTCTACCGTACCGTGACTTAATTTTTTTTTTTTAAATCAAGTTTATTATTACGATATACAAACATAATGATGAATTGTTCATTGATGCAAATAATAATAATATATATATATATATTTCAAAGAGTACCCAAGTTTTCGCAATTCCTCTCGTACTTCACTCAGTTCTCCGTGTACAGAACTGTACTGACGAACGGTCGAGTTAGAAAATGTTGGTAGATGTGAAAAATGCGGTTCGCACCTGGTGAATATAAATGGAACGATCGGAATTCGGCGTGTAGGCGCACATGGAAATGAAAAAATATGCAAATAATGTAAAGAATTAGAAAAGGAAGTTACGCGTTTGAAAATTGATGTCGACATTTGGGAATTATGATGCTAAGAGGCAAAGAGAATGATAAACTTAAATGAAAATCAAATGTTTCATGATATTTATCTTGAGTTGATCATTGACAAATTTAGAGTGAAGATTAACGGATACTTTTAATGATTACAGGTTTGCCTCTGCGCTGTACATACTGTAAATCCAACTTACTTCTGTGGCAACTTTGTGTCCCCAAGGCTGTGAATCTTGTGAATTCATATCATATCGCGATAAATCAAGAAGCAGCCTATAAATTTTTAACTACATAATTTATTTGTTTTATTATTCGTACATTACACAGGTCAGTACCATTTTAACGTGATTATTTATTTAAAATAATTTTAAATTTACAGTATATACCGTATATAAGTAAAAAAATGGTCAACCAAATTCTTATATCAGTATTAAACCATTTATAATTCAGTTAGAATAAATTAAAACGAATTATGATCAAGTGTTGAATTTATCGTTTATTTGTTTAATTTTATAATTATCTATACAAATACTGTATATACAATACTTCAATTAATTTGAATTAAATTTAAATTTATTTTAATTATTATTTTTATTATTTTTATTTATTTTTAAAAAAAATCTTAAATTTTAATCATTTAATATAAACATGATTAGTTTAAATCAAGTCATTTAACTGTCGAATTATAATTATATTATTAAAATTTATTAATAAAAATATATGTATTAAGATTTTACTGTTTGATTTATATTATTTGACATTTAAGAAAAATATAAAAACTTAATAATTAATAATAATAATATATAATATTTGATAATAAAAAAAATACTTGTATCTTAAATCATAAAAAAAATAATATATTCTTATAATTATTTATAATTTTGAATTAATTCTTTTAAAATTAATTTTTTTTTTAAAACAAATATTTACTGGAAATAATTTAACATTAAAAAGCTTATTATAGATTTTTTAAATTTATTATTTTAATTTTACTTTTTTTTGTTAATTTAATTTTTAATTAATAAATTTTTCAAGAATGATTAAATTTAAAAAAAAAATTTTTATATAATTTTTTTATTAATATAATATAATTATATTTAATTTTGTAATTATTTTTTTTCAATAACTTATAAAAGATTACCATTATACTATAAATTATAGATTTAATTAATTGTTATAAATTTATCAAATTCATTTGATATTATATATTTTAACAAAATAAAAATTTATAATTTATTGTTTTTTTTAGTAAATAAATAAATATTATTATTTGATTTCTATAATATAATATAAAAATATGTATTGTAAAAAAAATAACATTTATTATATTATTTCAAAAAATTCAATATTAATTACTTATATACAGTGTGATTCATAATTTTTTGAAATTGGTTTTTTAATATAATTCTATTAATAATTATTTAAATATTATAAA
>CAJVPV010001274.1:0-16537 GCA_910591835.1 Acaulospora morrowiae
ACTTGCGATAAAGAGTGTAAAACATTTTTTCTTGCTTAAAATTACCATAAAAGGAAAATTTTTAACAAAACGGATGTAATCAGGAGAGGGTTTTACTTTTAATTTAAAAATTGAATTTGTTTTAATACTATTCACAAGTTGATACTACTTAACTTTTTAATAAATACTTTAAATTTGAACTAGTTGATATAAGCTATCAAATCTAAAAATGTAAATATTAAACAAGATATAACTTTTATATATTTGTATTATTATATGGAAGTCATATCTTTATATAAGAAATATTAGTTTAATATTCTTCTTTAAGACTTTTTACTTCAGTAATTAACAATTAAAAGAAATAATAACTAGAATTGATTAAGATAAAGTATAATCCAGTTTATATTGTTGGTCTGGAAAATGCAAGTCATTCACTTTACCAGTCCAAAGATAGAATTATAAAAGATAAGTTAAGACATATAAGATTGATTTAGCTGGAGCTTTCATTATTAACAAGCTTTTCTCTTCTTTCTTGATATTAGCTCTTCTCTTAATAATTCATAACTATATTCTATAGTAGCAATTATCCTTCTCTAGATAGTGCATACTTGAAAAGGTAAGTTGTTAATTACAATATTTCCTTTTTTAGATACATCAATTTCACTAATTATCTCTTTATTATTAATTGTACTACTGTTTTCACTATTCACTTTTCTATTCTTTTTTTATCTTATCTTATTGTTTGCTTTACAATAGATTGCTATTTATATTGTTATTACTACTAAAAAAACAATTCAAAGAAAAATAGACTATCAAGGTTAGAATAAACTATAGGTAAGTTATTTAAGCTTCTTTAACTATATTTTCTATGCTTATTATTAATGCTACTCCATATTTCCGGAATACATGATGCAGTAATCATGGTATATAACTATATTCTGTAATTTTTATGAGGCTAATAATATATTTAAATATAATCTTAAAATTTTTTTTAAGGTGAATGTGATATCTGCAAAGTTTTTATTAATAAGTATTTAATACTAATTATAGCTATAGCATTAGGACCGATACAAGTCAGTATATTATATATTATATGTAAATTATCATTCAATAATTACCTTACTATCAATGCTTAAGGACCTATTGCCTTTAACTATTTCTTATATAACATTAGATGGGAACTTATAGAATGTAGAAAATTTATCACTAGTTTAAACTACTTAATCTATATAGTTTAGTTTTGTCTAGAGGTGACTTGATTAAGAAAGTTGGTCCAGGTGTCTTTTCACCTTACCACCTAGATTTCAGATTATATCTTTTTGACCTAAAGTTTTATTGAAGAGATATAACTCTTCTTATTGCCTGTGGCTGGTTGTTTTCTAAACAAATTAAACTCTGTATCAGATTGGGATAGTCTAAGATAAGGCTTTAACCATTTTTGAAAGGAATGAAATAGTATTCAATTAGAATGAAATACAGCTCAATATATATGTTCAAATACAAGAGAAGTCTTGATTAAAAAAGTTAAACACATGTCTCTTAGCTTATTATATTGTCCAATCACTACAAGCATGCTTTTGACAATTATCATAATACCATCTGGACAATTATCATATCACAACACTTTTTCTAGTGATTACAATTCTAATGTCCACTGGAGTAGTATGTGAAATGGCTTTTTATAAGAAACAGCATATAACAGATTATAATGCTAGATACTATATAAGTTCTATTCAATTATCTTTACTTGGGATTGAACCAGTATTTTGTGATTTGACCTGTGGAGTATTAATTATTACATTATAGACCAATAGGTTAATATAATTTTAATCTTATTGAAATATGATTTGTAAAGTTTAACTGAAATTAGATCAAAGTCTTTTTTTATGTAATTCTTAACTTTGTAATTACTGGAAAGGTCTGAAGTTCTATTTTTATGCAATTTAATTAGAAAGGATATGTGATAAATTTTTTTATAATCAAACAGATTTGAACTCTAAATCTCTACCTAGTGGACCATAAAGCTTTAATACTAAGCTATAGACCTATAGATTTCATATATAAAATCTTTTAAAAAAATAAACAATAATTTATATATAAATAATAACTATTTAAAAATTTTTTATCTTTATAACAAATAAATTATGTTTTTGTTTTTGAGTTAATCAAATAATTATTTCTTTTAAATATATATATTGTATATTTGTTGGCTTTCAAATTTTCTCTTAATCTCTTTGACATAAACTTTAAACTTATGTATTACTAAAGGATAATATTGACGCGATAATATATGTACTTACAAACCGTTAATTTTTATGGCTCGTGTAGCAGGTTATCTCACAAAGCAAGAACGAAGAGAAATCAGTATAAAATAATTTATTATAAATTTAAAACATAAAGCACAGCGTGCCTTACCTGCTAGTAATAATGTAAATTATTATAGTACGAAAATTTCACCACAAATTCGCCTGTACGAGTACTGCGTAGTTATCGTAGGGGTGTTGCATACATGAGGTAATGAAAACACCACCCATGTCTTTTATTTTGGTAAAAAATCTTAGCTCCAATTAATTGATTTTCACATCCATTTTAGAATAGAACTGCTGCTGTATTTAATCATCTTTTGGATTCCTAATTAGATTTTCGTGATTTTTGGACCACGTGACGATCATTAATAAAGTTACATTACTACAGTATTTTCATAATTCTGCACAGTATGTTGCACAGGGGATACACAATGCCGTGGTATCGCTAAGGTGTTAAAAATCTTTGCCTATAACATATTATTCGCATCGCTGCCGTTTTAAATATTAACACTTTTATGGTATTTCTAAATTATAAATAGATAATGGATTTTATCAAGAGAATGATTATAGCATCTTTTGGTAATCAGATAGTTCTATTAATGTTTAACAAACAATCTTTATCTGAAGTCGTTTAAATATATAAGTTATGTTCATTGCTTTAATTACTATTATAGACGGTAAGCATATTTTCATTAATATTTGTTGAGCAAATTCATATCAACGGTGGTTTAATTGATCTGAGTTATATTCTTTACTTTAACTACGATTACAGACGGTAAGCATATTTTCCTTAATATTTATTTAGTAAATTCGTGTCATAAGTGGTTCGATTGATCTATGCTATATTCTTTACTTTAACCACGATTACAGATGGTAAGAATATTTTTATTAATATTTGTTGGGTAAATTCATATCTTCGGTGGTTTAATTGATCTGAGTTATATTATTTACTTTAACTACTATTACAGATGGTAAGCATATTTTCATTAATATTTGTTGAATAAATTTATATCTTCGGTGGTTTAATTGATCTAAGTTATATTCTTTACTTTAACTACTATTACAGATGGTAAGCATATTTTCATTAATATTTGAGTAAATTCATATCGACGGTGGTTTAATTGATCTGAATTATATTCTTTACTTTAACTATGATTACAGATGGTAAGCATATTTTCATTAATATTTGTTGAGCAATTCCATATTACAGGTGGTTTAATTGATCTGAGTTATATTCTTTACTTTAGAGAGTAAGCATATTTTCATTAATATTTGTTGGGTAAATTCATATCAACGGTGGTTTAATTGATCTGTGTTATATTCTTTACTTTAACTACAATTACAGACTGTAAGAATATTTTCATTAATATTTGTTGGGTAAATTCATATAATAGGTGGTTAATTGATCTGTGTTATATTTTTTACTTTAAGGGAGTAAGCATATTTTCATTTAATATTTGTTGAGTAAGTTCATATCAAGTGGTTTAATTAATGAGTTATATTCTTTACTTTTAGGGGGTAAGCATATTTTTATTAATATTGATAAGTAAATTCATATTATTGGTGGTTTAATTGATCTGAGTTATATTCTTTACTTTAACTAAAATTACAGACTGTAAGCATATTTTAATTAATATTTGTTAAGTAAATTCATATTATAGGTAGTTTAATTGATCCAAGTTATATTCTTCACTTTAACTACGATTACAGATGGTAGCATATTTTAAATAGTATCCGAGAAATATATATTATTAGGTGGTTTAATTGATCTGAGTTATATTCTTTACTTTTAGGGGGTAATAACATTTTCATTAATATTTGTGGAGTAATTATATATTATAGGTGGTTTAATTAATCCGAGTTATGTTCTTTACTTTAACTACGATCACAGACTGTAGGCATATTTTCATTAGTATTTGTTGAGTAAATTCATATCATATGTGATTAATTGATCTGAGTTATATTCTTTACTTATAGGGGGTATGCATATTTTCATTAATATTTGTTGAGTAAATTTATAGCATAGGTTAATTTATCTGAGTTATATTCTTTACTTTAACTACTATTACAGACTGTAAGCATATTTTCATTAATATTTGAGTAATTAATATCATAGGTGGTTAAACTGATCTGAGTTATATTCTTTACTTTAACTATTATTCCAGATGGTAAACATGTTTTCATTAATATTTGTTGGGTAAATTCATATCATTGGTAGTTTAATTGATCTGAGTTATATTCTTTACTTTTAGGGAGTAAGCATATTTTCACTAATATTTGTTGAGTAAATTATATAATAGGTGGTTTAATTGATCTGAGTTATAATCTTTACTTTAACCACGATTACAGATGGTAAGCATATTTTCATTAATATTTGTTAAATAAATTTATATCATAAGCGGTTTAATTGATCCGAGTTATATTCTTTACTTTATCTACGATTATAGACGGTAAGCATATTTTATTAATATTTTTGAACAAATTCATATCATGGGTAGTTTAATTGATCCGAGCTATATTCTTTACTTTAACTACGATTACAGACTGTAAGTATATTTTCATTAATATTTGTTGAGTAAATTTATATCATAGGTGGTTTGATTGATCTGAGCTATATTATTTACTTTTAGGGTGTAAGAATATTTTTATTAATATTGTTGAGTAAATTCATACTATTGATGGTTTAATTGATCTGAGCTATATTCTTTATGATTACAGTAGGTAAGCATATTTTCATTAATTCTTGTTGAGTAAATTCATATAATAGATGGTTTGATTGATCACAGTTATATTCTTTACTTTAACTACTATTACAGACTGTAAGCATATTTTCATTAATATTTGTTGAGTAAATTTATATCATAGGTGGTTTAATTACCTGAGTTATATTCTTTACTTTAACTACGACTACAGATGGTAAGCATATTTATATTAATATTTATTGAGTAAATTTATATCATAGGTGGTTTAATTGATCTGAGTTATATTCTCTACTTTAACTACGATTACAGACTGTAAGCATATTTTCATTAACAAATTCATATCTTCGGTGGTTTAGTTGATCTGAATTATATTATTTACTTGAACTACGATTACAGATGGTAGGATATTTTCATTAATATTTGTTGAATAAATTTCTATCTTCAGTGGTTTAATTGATCTAAGTTATATTCTTTACTTTGAATACGATTATAGACGGTAAGCATATTTTCATTGACATTTTTGCGCAAATTCATATAATAGGTAGTTTAATTGATCTGAGTTATATTCTTTACTTTAACTACGATTACAGACTGTAAGCATATTTTCATTAATATTTGTTGAGTAAATTCATATAATAGGTGGTTTAATGAATCTGAGTTATATTCTTTACTTTAACTACAATTGCAGACTGCAAGTATATTTTCATTAATATTGAGTAAATTCATATCATGGTAGTTTAATTGATCTAGTTATATTCTTTACTTTAACTACGATTACAGACGGTAAGATATTTTCATTAATATTAGTTGAGTAAATTTATATCTTCTGTGGTTTAATTGATCTGAGATATATTCTCTACTTTAACTACGATTACAGACTGTAAGCATATTTTGATTAACATAGGTGATTTAATTGATCTGAATTATATTATTTACTTTAACTACGATTAAAGATGGTAAGCACATTTTCATTAATATTTGTTAAATAAATTTATATCATATGTGATTTAATTGATCCGAGTTATATTCTTTACTTGAACTACGATTACAGATGGTAAGCATATTTTTATTAATATTTGTTGAATAAATTTATATCTTCAGTGGTTTAATTGATCCGAGTTATATTCTTTACTTTAATTACGATTATAGACGGTAGGCATATTTTCATTAATATTTTTGAGCAAATTCATATCATAGATAGTTTAATTGATTTGAGTTATATTCTTTACTTTAACTACGATTACAGATGGTAAGCTTATTTTGATTAATAATAGGTGATTTAATTTATCTGAGTTACATTATTTACTTTACACACGATTACAGATGGTAAGCATATATTCATTAATATTTGTCGAGTAAATTTATATCATAGGTAGTTTAATTGATCTGAGTTATATTTTTACTTTTAGGGAGTAAGAATATTTTCATTAATATTTGTCATTTTAAATGAATTACGTTTTTATGTTTACTATTAGCTCTAATATTTTGGGTGATGATATAATTTTAATTACTTAGATAAATGCAATCAATGTGAAAAAAAAATTGCTGATTTCTGGTGTCATTCTTGCAACTTCCTTCGTTTTAAAGAAGATTTTGATAAATGGACAAGTGGAAATAAAGATATTGATAATTTTATACAAAAAGCGCAATTGGAAGCAACAAGTAGATTCAAGACTCTTGAATGGATTCCATACGAAAAATTTGAAAATATCGAAAAAATTGGTGAAGGTGGTTTTGCGGAAGTTTATTCGGCTGATTGGGAGGAAGGACACATCTTGTATTGGAATAAACATGGCCAATGGAAGAGATCTGGGGAAATAAAGGTAGCGCTAAAATGCTTAAAAAACTCTCAGGAGATATCTAAAGAATATTTGGAGGAGGTAAAAATTATATTATCAATGCAATAAAATTTAATCCCTTTCATATCGCATAATAAGATTAAATATTTATTAATGTTATCATTTATAAACTTATATAAACTAATTTGCTGATAATAAATTTAATTTAAATCTAGGTAAAAAACCTTCATAGATTAAACGATAGTAAATCACAAATTACCAGATGCTATGGAATCACCAAAGACAAAAAATCAAACTTTATGATCGTTATGAAATTTATTGATCATACTAAGGTGATTCACGAAATATCGTGGGAAGAGAATTTCAAGCGTTTACATTATGCTGCACTTGGATTATACAAAATTCACAAATCTGGATTAGTTCATCGAGATTTTCATCCTGGAAACATTCTTTTTTCTGATGATAATTATGCGGTTTACATAACAGATTTAGGTTTATGCAAACCAGCTAATTATAAGACGAAAGATGTCGAACTATACGGAGTTCTTCCTTATGTAGCGCCCGAAGTTTTTCATAATAAGATACATACAGCGGCTGCAGACATTTATTCATTCGGAATGGTTATGTGCGAAGTATTTTCTGGCGCTTCTCCTTTTGGGAATGTTGGTTATGAAAATGAGGAAGAAAGTAAAACCCTTGCAATTGAAATCTGTAACGGGAAGCGACCAGAAATTCAAGGTCTGCCCCCTTTAATAGCTGAATTGATAAAAAAATGTTGGGATGCAGATCCAGCAAGACGACCATCCGCAGAAGACTTGTGTAAAATTTTAAATGCTTGGAAAAATTCTTCGTCCAGTTCCGAACTTAACAAGCAAATTAATGCAAGTGAAGATAATCAGACGCGCCAACCACTTAGTCGTACAAGTGAACAAATTTATACAAGTCAAGTTCTTCGTACAAGCAGACTTCTTAATTTTGAAAATCTTCCACATCCCAAAAATTCCGAAATTGAGATGAATTTGACAACTCAAGAGTAAAGTCTTAATTATGACTGAAAATTAATGCTTAAGGTAAATAAAACATATATGAGATTCTATTGGCTAAAATTTTTTCTTCTCCTTAAATATCTACTTGAAATATTCTCAAATCCTCGACTTTTACCTTGTTATTTCGAAAAACTTTGTATAAGATTGTGTAATGACGAAAGTGCATTCTGCTGTACTCTTCAGAATTATGGGAATATTTTTAACCCCAAAGTAAATACATGTAGAATTTTATTTCACAAACAATTTAATAAGTTATGGTACGAAGAGTAAATTTTCACTATGAGAAACAAAACAGATGACAACGGTTTTATAGCATAAAAGATATGTTTCCGTAAAAATTATATAAAGATTGTTCGATAAATAAAGTTGAACTTTGAACAGATAATTAATTGAAAAAACTTTTTTATTGAAATCGAAAGTATAAAACTTGGAGTATACAAACCGATCTTTAATCTTTATTCTAAATATTGAATAAAGATCTCGGTTTATGAGAGAAATAAATCATTTTTTTTCTTCCAATAGTTATTGTGTTGCATTTATTTATTACTAATTATTAAGAAATTCCAAATTATACAGTACAGTATTTGCTAAGTTATTGGTTTAGGTGTTCTGAAAAAGAACACAATTACGTGAACGTAAATCTACTACGCTTCTATCAACATATAATTACTTGAAGAAGTTAGTTAAATAATTACAAGAAAGTATTTAAAGACTTCTATCACAATTTTAAGATATTGTATTAAACATTCTTGGTTTAACATCCGAATAACACTAACATTTCTAAACAAACCGAAGTGTGTCTTAAGTGTTAAATTAATTGTAAAGATATAAAGTTATATATAAAAGGTTCCTAAAAATACATCAAATTTTAGACATAGGTTGTTAAAGTAGATACTAAGATATAATATATATAGTTTAAATATAACAGAAGCCAATTTTCTAGAAATTTGGTTCTAAAGATCTACAGAGCATTATATTTTAATTAATATGATGTTTTTAACTTTTAATTATAATTTCAAGTTTATTAAATAAAGTAAATCTGAAATCAATTGGATTGATATAATAATTACCAAATTTAGTTCAATAAGTAATATTAATAGCTATAAAAAACTCTCTTCTAATCATATTTATTTTATTAAAAAATTTTTATAGTAATTTTAATCAAGAAAAAATAATTTACATTCTTTATCACAAGTGAGTTACAGCTCAAGAACCTTTAAGACAAACTAGTATAGTATAATGAGATCTTTAATCAAAGTCTACTCAAGTTTGGAAGTCTTGCTTATTTTTCAGTTGCATAAGAAAAGGCCCATGGCAGCTCTCTTCCCTATTGTTTATTTGTACCCCTTTTCATCTTTACTATATAATAAAAACAATTTATATAAATATAATTACACTTGCTAAATCATATACCTTTCAAAAAACATACTCAAACAAAGTTATAGGATCTATTGTTTGTTTTAATACAATCTTCATATACAATTTCACTATAGCAATACTTATTGTGTCATTTTAAAATTTTAAAATTTTTTTTAAAAAAACTAAAATCAGTTTATCTTCTCCAGATAATTATTGTTATTCAATAATTTAATTAGATTTCATCAAAACAATAAAGCAAAAGTTAAACTTTTATAAATCAGTTTTTTAATATAACAATAATTATTACAAATATAAATTATATTAATTATATTCCATTATTTATGTTAACAAAAGTCACATCTTTAAAACTAGCACTAATGCAAGAGTCAAAAAATTGGCTTTCTTATATATATTCCTTTTGTTTATATAAATATTATAATTTAAGTAACTTAGTTATAGTCTTAATAGTTTATGCTATTGTAACTCCAAATTATTTTTTTATTTTTTTTATTTTTTATTTTCTTTATATTTAATTAAAAAATTCTTTATGAGTAATTATAGCCATTATTCAATTATATTTAATATATATAATATTGTTTTAAATTTTTTTTCAATATTAATTAAATATAAATATTATTGTTACTATGAACATGTTTGTCATTAGTCTGATATTAGACCTTAGATTATAATAGAATAAACTTATCAAGCCTTGATTATCTTTCAGATATCACAATCTTGTCTTATTATACTTTTAATTAAGTTTACTTTAATTAGATTCTGAAATCTAATAATTTATTATATATCAATAAACTGTAAACAAAAAAGATAAGTTTATTAATTAAACTATTGTTTAAATTAAAAGTTTAATATTTATTAATTAAGTAAAGACTTCTTTTATTAATTAATTATATTAATTATATGTTTGTTTATTATAAATTTTTTTAACTATTTATATTATCCACAATGTATAGTATTTGCAAATCAACTATTGTATTCTGCAATATTTATAATTAGACTTTTTTATATTTTGGCCCTCCACTGATATACTGTATAAGCTGATTCATTTGATTCTATATTATACCAGATCCTATACTCAATCCTATATCCATATTCTCTATTATGTCATGCTTTCTTTTATCTATATAATTATTATGCTAACAATATATAAGCAAACTGATATTTAACTTATATACTTTATATTCAAAAGATATTGTTTTTTATAATATATATAACTTTATAAGTATAATACTATAAATAAAAAAATAATATTTACCTATTAAAAAAAATATATTATTAATAGTATAATTATTTTTAATTAATAATAAATAATATATTGTAATAGCAATAATTAGAAAGTCTATCTACTTGTATAGAAGTTTAATTACAGCATATTATATAACAATTAAGTAGAAACACTTTGTACTATTTAGCTATATTGTTTATATTATTACCAATACTTTCTTTTTCTTGTTTTGTAAGCAAAAGAAATAATTTACTTTGATTAATTTTTGTCTATCAACTATATAATCACAAATAAATAAAAATATAATTATAGAAAATGGAATGCACAGGATTTTTATTATATAAATAATGTTATATATTTAAATATACATATTTGTTCATAACAATAAGCATACAATTGTTATTTTTATTATTATAAAAGTTGAATATGTTTATATATATACTGTATTTTATTATTTTCTTTATTTTCTTTATTTCCATTAATTTCTTTGTTATCTATATTATACTTATTCTTATTACTCTCTTAATTTTTTTATCCCACTTATTTTTTATCACAATACTTAATATAGAATTATATAAAAATTTGCTTCTTTTTTTCCTTATAACAATATTATTGTAAAACTCTTTTCTATAAATAATTTTTTTCTCTTCTAAACATCTTCAAGTATACTTTACAATTTATTACTTCTATAGTAAGGCTTATTATATTTTTAATAAATTAAAACAGTTTTTTAATATAATAATTGAAATTGAAACTATAAATTTGTTATCTTATTTTAAAAACAAATATAATTCATAAAACTAATTTTGTTAAAATCATTACTATTTCTAATTTTATTTATTATTTCAAAAAATTTATTGTCATATAGAAAATATTTTTAATATCAGTGATATTAAAAATATTAAAACAATAAACTTAAAACAAACTTTAATAAAAAAGAAAAAAAATTTATAATTAAAATTATTGTCAAAACTTAAAAACAAAACCTTTAATTTTATCTATATTACAAAAGTATTAATAAAATAAAAGGTTTAACTTAACCAATATCTTTATATATATTTTAAAAGTTTTTTTCTCAATTAAAAATAAAACTAAAAATACTTTGTATTTTTATTTGAAAATAATTAATTGTTAATTATTACTTTTATTATTTAAAAAAAGAAAATCATTTAATCAAGTTAAACAATATCTTATAATTCAATTGTCTATTATATTAATTATATATCAATATATAAATTCTTATAAAAATTAAATAAAGAAAACCATCTAATTAAGTTAAACAATATCTTATATAATTCAATTATCTATTATATTAACTATATACCAATATATCAATTCTTATAAAAATTAAATATTAACCAATATACTAATAAAATTATTAGATTTAAATTCTATTATTTTTAAACAAATTAATTAAAAAATATATTTCAACTTTCTTATTTAATAATTTATTACATTATCTAATTTTAAAATTTTTTTTTGAAAAAAGCAAATGGCTATTAAATTTTATTATATTTATTATACTTTTACTTACAAAACAAGATACAATATCAATAGCACAATATACATCTCTCTTTATTAGAAAAAGTTTAATGCAAGGCTCTCAGAAGAAACCCAACTCTTGTACTTTTTTGGCACCATTCAAGAAATACAGAAAAAAAAATTTAAAAATCTATATTATTGCCTTGAATAATATCTAGTTGCCTAAAAATAAATGAATACCTAATCATATAAAGGTACTGCAGTCAATCTATACAGGTTGGTCTCCAAGTTATAATTAGAATTGATACACCTGCTTTTCAAATATGGCTTGATGTACAGCAAGCAGAATAGTATTAGAGGTGGTGAAAAATGAATACCTTTTTGTATAAAAATGTTGCAGCTACTTTATTCAGGTTTGCCTCCAAGTCACAAAAAGAATTTGACACACCCATGTTTCAAGTGTAATGGAAATGTTTTATAGATAGACTTCATATTGGTTTTCTTAATAATGCCAGAACCTAACTTTGTACAATAGACCTACATTGTTTAAGAAATAAGTATAGAACTTTTGTTATTATTGTCAACTTATTTTCAAGAATAATTAGAATCTCTGATCATCACATATTACCCTACTAAGTTTTTCAATCACCAGTATAATACTTGCAACTAACTTAGCTTATTGTTAGTTGCATTGGCATTGGCTGTTATTTTACTCTTGATACTGTAGAGCACAACTCCTTGAATACTTTCAGATAATAATGGTTATATAGAGATTTCTTGGATATATTTAGTTTAACTACCAATCAGTAAACAATGCTAAGTTTAATAGTAATGACCATATTGATTTTTTGAAAGAATTAAACTATCTGTCTTTTTTTTGAGAAACTATAGAAAAGAGAAATTTCCTGAAACCCACATTCTAAAAAAGATTACTGCTTCTTAATATAGTTCTTGAAAGAAAAGAGTTAATTGGCCAGAGGAGTAATATTATAGAAATAGAGTTTTTAAAAAAAGAAAGGCCTAGAGAAAAAAATCTTCAGGAGAAAGGAAAAACTTAACTTTAGCAGAAAAAAAAGGAGAAAAAAAAAGGAAAGAGTTATAAGATATAAAAAAATATATATAAAAGAAATATGAAAAGATAGAAAAAGAAAAATAAAGAGATACAAAAAAGGGTATATAAAAAGAAGAAAAGATGAAGATGAAAAAAAATAAATAACTTAAAAATTTCCTTAAAAAGAAATTTTCAAGTATAGAGGGGAAGTGGAAAAGAGTTTTTTGTTATAATATTTTTTTTATTATTCAACTTTAATATAAAAATTAATGAAATCTAATGTATATAATAAGAATATAATTTAAAAACTCTTGAATCAAGTAGTTTAAATTGCAAAAAAAAATTATAGATAGTTTTTTTTGATCTTATATTTTTTAAAAAAACTTTTTAATAATAGAAAATATTTGAATTATGCTTCTATCTTTAATTTAGTTACTTATAAATAAATATCTTTGATATTATAAATAATATAATTTCTATATACTGATATAAATAAGTTTTTATTTGAATTAATAATAGATTTATTAGTACAAATAACAATATATTTAGAATTCTAAAAGGTATTAAACTATAATCAAAATAGTATAGATCTATAGTAAATTTAATATATGGATTGTAATTCACTTATATGAATTTATAATAAATTTAAGTATTAAACTGGTATTAAACTGATATTGAAATAATATTGTTAGAAGCCCAAATATGTTGTATTTGTTATTTATATAAATTATTAAAAATTTTCTTTTTTTTTTTCAATAAACAATAACAATTTAAATTAATTTTTAAATTTTATTATACTATTTTAAATTTTTACTTAATTTTATATTATTTTTATCAAATTAAAAATAATTTAAAATTATAAAATTTATTTTATTACTTTTTATTTAATTATAAATATATATAATTTAATTATCTCAAATGAATAGAAAATTAATAGAAAAAAATTAATACATTTAATTTTATTAAAGATTTTTTTTTAATTTAATTTAATTTTATTAATATTTAATTTTATAAGATTTTTAATTCTATAGTATTTTTTATATTATTAATTTAATATTATATTATTATTTTTTATTATATTTATTATTTTAAATATATTTGTTAAAATACTTTATCATTTTTTTTATCGTAAAAGAGCATTAGATGCAAAATTTATTAAGTATATAAATTAATATACAAGTTACATCAAACATCTTTGTACAGGAATGTGTGCAAATTAATATTAACATATCTATGATACTAACTATTGCTATCTTCATTACACTTGATGTAATTTAGATTGGCTTTAGTGCTGGATAGTTAACGCTCTTCCAGAGTTGTGATTAAATCATGTAACTTGAGTATATTGCTTGAGATAGTATTCTATGCGTTAGTTGAAGAGATAATAAGCTGAAACAGATTTTGTCAGTAGTGGGGTTGACAGATCCTTGGCCTTTTTGTTTTGTAAGTTGTTTTGCGATTTGGACCATTTGATTCCTGAGGCTATTGATATGTTTGCAGTGTCTGATCTGGGAATCCATATTAATATGTAGAGGAGTTTCATAATGCTGTTTATTACTTTAGCAAGTTTTTTCTTTGACAACTGGGCCTTGAGATCTACAATGCCACATGCCATTTTTTCTGGTTGCGATTTTCTATTGAAATTGAAATTAATTTTTGCCTTGTCAGTTTTTTTGAACAGTTTGTTAATTTTGGACTTCATTTTGGACTCGATTTTTTCGTATGCTTTGCTGTTTTTGTAGCACTCAAATATATGTTCTTGAGTTTCTGGTGAAATTAGGCATCTTGGGTACAGGTTGTCTTGATATGTGTCTGGATATCTCTTATGCAGAAGCTTTCTTGTTAGAAGAATACTGCTTAGGATTTTGTTCTGAATGCCAGTAAGGAAGATAAGTTATACTTGTCTTTTTTGATTAATAGGTTATTTGCGAGAATGAGACTTTATATAGTTTCTAATTGCAATGTTGTGCACCATCTTTTCTTGACTAATGAGTTGTTGATGATGTCAGTAAGCCTATAGGTCTGTTGCACTCTTTTGATCCATGTTACTATGCTATATCCCACATATTTTTAATTTGTGGATCTGTAGTGTATTTGTTGGCTTCTATTAGGTTGTCTATGCATATTACTGAGTTATTTTCTTGTAAGTTTAGGTCTCTATCTAGTTTGTTTAGTTGCAGTTTGATGTTTTTTGACCTCAGAATAGTTTTGATGCAATCTACTAAATAACTGTAGACAATTTTAACTTTTCGGTTGATATAGTTTGGCAAGGATAGGTTAGAGGTGTTTGTTGTATTAAATAATATATATATGTTGCTTTTTGCTGCTGCCAGAATTATGATCATAACTAACAGGGTACTGATGTGCTTGTTATGCTCAAAGTAAAATAAAATACTTTATTAGTACTTAATTAGAAAAAAAATTGTTTTGTATAACTTTTTTTTAAAATAATTTTTTTTATAGATTAAAAAAACAAATATTTTTTTTTTACTTTTCAATATTCAAAAGTCTTTTATAAGTCTTTTATTTTATTACAAGAATTTCAAAAAAACTAAAGAAGTAAACTTGTAAAAGTCAAAAGTAAATTATTTTATTAAAGATTTTTAGATATAACAAAATAATTTTACATTGTAAAATTATTAGTTACTTTATAAACCCACAGGTCTATAGAACAGTGGTAATGCTCTGGGGTCTTTATTATGTGAATCCGAGTTCAAACCTACTACTGAATGAAATATATCAATTTTATTTAATGGTTGATCATTACTTGATCAAATATCACTAAGTCACAGGTAAGTGGGTATGAAAAGAAGATGAAGTGGTACAAAGAATCTATCTAACTGATATAACTTATAACTGATTGATAAATCAGATATGTTTATAAGTTTATGATATATCTGTATCAACCATGAACTTTTGGTGCAGTTAATCTAGAGTAGATCTGAATACTGGCAGGATCTTAATCAAGATGTAAAGAAATACCTACCCTTGTTTTCAGGAAGCCTTGGTGGGAGAAGAAATTTGCTAACCATACTGAAAAACTAAAATCTGTAGTCTAGGTTACTATACGCAATGGCTTGATAACCTAACTACTCTATAAAAATATTTGGGGAAAAATAAAGAGAGCATTGCATATTCTTACTAAAAAGTACTAATATAGAGAATAATCATTAGTTGTCTAACTACTTTTATATATAGTCTATAGTTATCCTATAGGATGGTTATATTAATCATGTAATATACCATATAAAGCTAATTATTAATTATAAAGCTGGTAGCACAACTATCAGGTATACATTGAAATTAATAAAGGATATGAAAAGCCTTGATATATTAGTTAAATATATGTCAATATTTGGCAATAAGTCACACAGTAGGAGAAATCTTTAATAAGTTTTATTTGTACAAACAAGAGTGGAAAATTTGTATAAGATGAATTTGTATATACTGTTACACTTGATCTTCGCCCAAGATCATCACTACCCCTTGCCCGATTTTCACTAGCATTTACCCTTGAAATGTTACCCATTCTAGAATAATTCTTGTATTACTATTCTTGTTATTGTTTAG
>CAJVPV010001275.1:0-16525 GCA_910591835.1 Acaulospora morrowiae
AGTAAAAAAATAACCAAATTAAAAACATGATTTAAGAATTAAAAACTTATTGTATTGTGAACTAAAGGAATAATAATTGGTGTAAGTATTTTAAAGAGTCTATAATACTATTTTTCTTAAAGTATTTTATATAATTGCTTATATTTGTTGACAATAGTTTGTATACTTTTATTTTTTTTTAATTTATTTCATAAATGTTCAATAAAATTTTAATCAGAATTTTGAGCAGACCAAATAAAAACATTTATTTTATTTTTATCTATTTAATTTAATATTTAAAATTTTATTAAAATTTTTTAAAAACTTATTAAAATTTCAAATATGCAAGCAAAGTTTGCCAATATTATAATTTAAGAGATATATAATTATAATATTAATAAATAAATAATAAATAATAATATGAATAATATTACTTAAAAATATAATATTATTATTATATATATATAAGTATAAATATAATAAAAATAAACAAAAATAGTTTAAAAAGTTTTATAATATTTAGATAAATTTGAAAAGTTATTAAATATTAAAAAATTCAAAATAATATGTATAATAATATAATAATAATAATAAAATTGTTATTGCAATTTTAATAACATAATTTAAATTCTTGACTTTTAATTACTAAGTTTTATTATTTATTAATAAATACATTAATAGTTGATTTATGTGTATTTTGTTATTAATTATGAACTTTAAAATAAGATTAATTTATTAAATAATTTATAATAAAAGTATTAATAAAATTTATAAGTTAATTTTAATCAAAATTAATAATAACAAATTTAAATTTTTTTAAATATTATTATATGTTATGAAATAATATTGACAAGTCTATTGTTATATTACAATTATTATTTATATAACATTAAATAGAAATATGTGAATTTTGATATGTGATAAGTAAAATGTTAGATATTGAGCTGAGTTTATTTAAAAAGATCTTATTATAATTTGTTTTTCTCTAATAATATATTTATATATATAAGATAAATTCAAAAAATCCAAAAAATTCTTAAGCTTCAATTAAATCCTAATTGGATAAGAATATTATATGATTATATCACAGAATTTTTTTAACACTTTTACAATATAGTAAAAAAATTATTGAAATTTTTAAAACAATTTATTAATTTTATAACATGTCAAAAATATTACAGTTATATAAACAAAATAATATATTAAGTTTTAAAAAAAACAATTATTAATTATAAAATATATTGATTTTAAATTTTTAAATTTGATAACAAAAAAAAATTTGTAATATTCTATTATTTATATAGTTAAATAAAAGTATAAATTAGCCAAAATTAATTTTTCGTATACAATTATTTGACAGCAATTATTTTAGATATACTAAAATTTGAGTTTTAGATTTAAAATTTAGTATTAAACAAATTAGTTAAGTATTAATAAATTACTATATATTATTTATAATAATGATGTTTGAAATTTTTTTTAAAATAGATATCTAAATTATTTTTTAATAAAGAAACAATTAATTTTAATTTAAAATTGATATTAAATATTGACTGGTTTTAATTATATAATAACAAAATATATAATACTGATATTATACATGTAGCCATTATCAATTTATTATACAATATATTCTTAAGTGTAAAAACATATTGAATTTTTGCATATTACCGATTTTAATAAATTAAGTTTGCACAAAATAAATCATTATCTTAACTTAATTGTTGCCAAAATGATACAATTATGAAAAGAAATAATATTAGACTTAGCTGCTAAAAATAAAAAAGGAAAAATATTTAAGATGGCTATGATTTTGATTTCATATGATACTTCTGTAGTGTACAAAGTATGCAGACATACTTTGGTTATAAAAAAAAACTAACCTAAATATATATTTGGTGGTATAAAAAATAGAAATAAATGATTATTGTTAAAACCAATTGATAGTACAGTACATCAGAATGAATCAATGATATTATCAATGTTAAAGGTGGATAACTAGATGGTAATTATTAATAAATGCTAATAAACTTATGATTTTTTTTAATAATGCATAATACTTGAAATTATATAAAGTATTAAAGTTTTAAGAAAAATGCATCACTTTTGTAATAAAATTATGATTATTTTAAATAGTACGCTTATTTTTTTTATTTAATTATTACCTAAGCGTTTTTCATTCATATTAAATTAAATATAACTACGTATTACTGTACAATACTTGAACGTTAAAAAAATAAATCAGAAAAAATTTTAAGGGATGTTTTTTGCGATCTAGTGTACATATCTTTCGTAGAAAGTGCATAAGCCATGAATAAATGAAATACTTTTTACGCGTATACAATAATTAAAAAGTCAAATCATATCATTATTATTTTTTTCGCATTTATGATATGCTCTCATTTTAAAATTATTTAAGCTATCTTGATAGTGAGGGTGAGTGCGGATCATAATAATCATCATACATGAGCGGATTTATGATTTGTAAATTTTTTTCATTTAAGTTTTTCCGGCGAACTCTTGGCATCATCTATATAGTCTTTAATGCTGAAGTTTGAGAACGCAAAGTTGAATTTCGGCGATGTGACTTTTTAAGATCTTCCAATACCTTAACAGTATCATCTAAGCCCATTCGTGTAAAAAAAATAATAAACAGAATGAGATGCTTTAATACTTAATACAAAGAAATGGAAATAAACCCTTACTTACTCCAAGATTTCACAGGATCTTCAGTGCATGTCTAGTTCATGATGGTCCTCTCAACTGATCGGAAGCCGAAAGCCCCAATGAGAAACATCTGGTAAGTCTTTGAGACAGGTAAATCCATTTCCCATACTTGTACATTTAGTCCTACTTATAAAAAAGATAATTCGTTTAACAACTACAAAAATAAAGACTTAGAACTCATCAATTAACTTACCATGCATATGAAAAAACCAGGTATGCAGAATTTCATAGTCACCACAATTAAACCTTGTAAATATATCATTAAGGAGGTCACGACTGCCTCAATATCCCTTCGCATAATCCTTCGGATAGCGAGGCATATCAAAGGTCAAATAGCTACCGGATAACTCTATCATGTCTAATTCATGTCCTTTCTCACCAGGGGACTAGAAAAAACAACCGACCTTCATACCTAAGGGTCTGTCATCTGTAGATTTATATCACGTCGTAATAATCGCTGATTTGCACTAGCTTTATGGAAATCTCGCCTCTATATTTGAAAAGAAAATTGCATTTTAAAGTTGCAAAGAAAAAATGAATAAAAATCGAATCTATATTATATATTAGAATTGAAAAACATACGGTACGTATATAGGATGACCAGCTAGTGCATTTGCAAGATATCGTAACACCGGATGAATCATGAGTGAGCCTAAAATTGCGTCATTTTCATTTTTGCTGTGAAAAGTTGAATACATTTTTTGCACTTTCAAATTAAAGTAAGTTAATAAATAGGTAAATGGTACTATTTTTGCAAAAACCAATATACTTACGGGCATCCGTTACAAATTCCATTCCTTATTGACTTAGATAAAAAGTCATAAAGAGAAGAATAGATTTTCAGGACCACGGATTACTTCTTTAATCTATTTCCGGAAAACAATAACCAAATATCTTTTTGACTGTCTTTGTTTGGATTCTTTAAGTGTTTTTTATAAAATATTTGCTCATATAACTCGGAGTCTGTAGATGTGATGTTTGGATCTATATTTATTGAGTACTGTATCACAATGTCGTAAAGATCTGCTGTATCATTTGGATATACAGTATCTCTGATTTGTCATCGAAAGCTGGCATCTCCATATTCTATGTATAAAGAATGGAGTTTAATACATTAGAAAACCGGAGAACAGTTTTTTGTTCCTTTAATAAATTCAAATTGCAAACATTACTAACCGTTTTCCTGGGCGTTCTTGTAATTTGTTCTGAGTTTATTTCCATGGTTTGTACGTCTCGTCACACGGACAGAACTAAAGCTAACATATCACCAAGATATTACGTTCAACATGTTTTTGAAATTTTTTTATGGCCTTAGTCTAGTTCTTGGCAAAGAAAAAAGACAATTAATATAGCTCCCGAAGATTAATGAGGTTGAGGGGAAGTGTCGAACCTTGCGTTCATGACCGGTCGACTTAGCGTGTCCCAGCTTGTCACCGAATGCAGTTGAGATAGGTACGAACCTTGTGTTCATGACCAGTCGACCTAGCGTGTCCCAGCTTGACGATATCTCAACTGTCGAGATAGGCACGAACCTTGCGTTCATGACCGGTCGACCTAGCGTGTCCCAGCTTGGCCATATCTCGACGCCTTCTTTAGTCTCACAAAACGAGACTTTATCCCCCTCAAAGCTCACTACTACTCATCACACTTACTAAAAACGTACCTTCCAATAGATCGAGCTGTTCTTCCTCGTAATATATAAAAGTCAACTTGTTTACTGCTTGAGCTCTAAGTTGATAGCGTAAAGAATTTTTTAAGAGTTGTTTCACAGTAGCAGTTGAAAAAATGTATGACCGCACGTGAAATTACATCACTAGATTGCTAGCGTATAAGTATTAATACAAATTAATAAAAATCACGTGTACATTCTTTTACGAAACGCCAATCACTTTTACAAAGAAAAATTCTCGATCACATATACAGTACTGTACCTGTCATCGATAGAAGTAAATCGAGAAAAATAATTCATAAAATAGATGCAAAAATAGATTATCGAAAAAACACTATTGCTATCAATTATTTTTTGGTGATTTTTCGATAGCCCTCTTACTGGTTGGGGAATTATCGACAGTGATTCGATCTTTTAACAATAACACCTAACACCTGGCTTTGCTCCTTTTCGAATTAATTCCAGATTCTCCTCGAGCGCTGTTTTAAAGAGATTTATTTGTTATTCACTTTTTACTGGTACAAAGGCCATCGGTGGCAAACACGATAAAGTGTCATTCCGTGGCTAATGATATTTAGTGGGAAAATTCGAAGTTTCAGCCAAGCTCCTGCCAAAAAATTCACGTATATACCTGTAGAAACTATTCCGTAAAGATAGTCATAATCATTTTGAAAAGCTTGATCTGCTGTACGTTTCTTTTTATTTGTATTATATGCGCTTTCTAATTGCATAATATTCTGAAGGTTGCCGATATCAACATTATGAGGCTTACCCTCGGCTATATACATGTGATCCTCTTTCCCTTTGATAGCATAGTCAACATCGTTTTTTTCTCTTCTCTGGTGGGTTCCAATAACGTTTTTTAACCACAAATTCGAAGTAATGTATCGCTATTAATTAAGATTATAAAATGTATTTGCAACCATTATTATGTTTTCATGATCGTGAAAATAAGCAGTAATGACAATACTACCACCCTCAAGAGCAATGATACTACCGTTTCCAAGAGCAATGATTATAACACCTCTGAGACCAATTATTCTAACATATTGTTTTCCACATTAAGAACCAGACAACAAAGCAAGCCAAAATAATCTTTATCTTATAAGTAATCTTTGTGATATAATTTCTCCATGGAACATTCTACTATTTCTGAGATATTGAAATATGATCTTGTCACAGACACTTGCTAACTTTACTATGTATTTAATAAAAAATAGATGGACAGACCTGTGGAAAAATGTCTAAAGATAATTTATAAATCGATAAGAATAATGATGACAATAATTGGAAATGTTAAGTCAATCGTAAATATTGATTCACCCTTTCTGGTGTTAGCCTATCTCTGATTAAAACACATATCTGTATGTCGTTTGGCAATTTTTTCATAAGTTCTTGTTATGAAAGAATGAACTCTGTTCTAGCACTAACTCTGTTATAATAAAGAAGGATAGTGAGCACTCGATTTTCTTTGATTTTTTTATACGACAGGAGCTCATTGTAACGTGATTTGATTGAGTACTGTAATAATTTTGACTGTTACCAGTTTAAACTATTCTGATTGGATGGATCACTACTCTGGAATGGAGGATCTAATCAACCTTATTATGAAACTTATTTTTAGGATGTATCCGGATAGTAGATACATCCTTTTTCTTTGAAATATAAGGTTAATCCTTTTGGGATTTTCTAACCTAGGTCTTGCTCCAAAATTACAAGTGGTCATATTATATACTGTATATACTTGTTTACTGAGTATGAGGTAGATGATCAAGAAGTACTCGAATCAGAGATATCAGAGTTGGTGTCTGACGAAGCAAAGCTTCAAATTTCCAATTCATTCAATTCCATGTTGAAATATTTAACCTTATTTTTACTTTTTTTTTGACATAGGCTAGATGGTAAGATGCAGGGGTTATGTTGCGATATATTCCATGATGATTCTTTCGATGCTTATTATCTTGGGCATCTGGGAGGTATTTCTTTAATATATTCGTAACTTCTTCTGGAGTTAGATTGGGTTTAGACCTCGTTGAATTAGATGAGTTATTTTTAGTGAAGCTGACTTTTTTAAAATATTTGTTAACTAATGGGATGCTTATATCATCTATTACAATTTTTAGCATGAGAATTAAAGATTCCTTTAGAAGATAATTTAAAGCTTATCTTTACTTCATGTAACTACAACTGCTCTTGTCTCAATATCAGATCAAATTTTAAATTCTTGTGAATTATGAAGTTTATTGCATCGGTATCATCTAAGCTATAATATGTTTCTTTATATTGGATTGTAAATTCAAACAATTTATTTTATTTATTGTATCTTCATAAAGCTTCTTGGCAGATCTAAAGGTAGAGTATATGCCATGATTTGATTTAAGTTTATCGAACAACCTCTTACTAATAGTATTAAATTTTGAAAATGTATCAATTAATACTTTGACTATGGTATTTCTTTTGACCAAACAGTATATACACATATTAGATATATTTAATAATATAATATTACTACATAAAAATAAATAATTTTTAAACAATTGAATTTTTTAGAGGAATATCCATATTCTCAAATATACTTAATCTTGCAACTAGTTTTATCAAGCAATATAAAGTTTTTATTTGAAAAAACCTCTTATATTTTCTTTAAACTATAAATTTTCTAATATCAATATATATTCAAAAATTTAACAACAAAAATATTGATAATTTGTTCTTATTTAGAATCTTAATACAGCATTGTAATCTATATTTTACAAATTATTTTTTTACTATATTAGATTTTCTAACAAGATTGTGTACTTCTATATAAAACTTTTTATTTATTTTTAATCAAATTTATTTATTATCTTCTTATTTATAATATTATAACTAGTATCAAAAAATAATATAGCTATAATTAATACTTTATTACTTATCCCTTAAATTGTAATGCAGAAAATTTGCCTGCATATTTAAATTTTTAATAAATTTTTAAAAAATTCTAAAAAATTTTTAAATATTAATTTTTATAACCTATTTATATTATAAAAAATATAGTTTAAAAAATTCTTTATTAACTTTATCAAAAATTATATTACTTTTAATACAAATTAAAACTTTTATAATTAAATCATTAAAATAATAATAATTAAAGTTATTTTTACAAATAATTCTATAAAATCAATTATAGATTATATAAACTTTATTTTAAAAATTTTTTAAATTTGCCTAAGACCAACTTTTATTAAAAAATTTTATTAAAAAATTAAAGATTTTGCTTATAATTAAACTTTAAATTTTTATTAAATAAATAAAAAATATAGCATATCAATAGATAATATATAATTAAAACTAATATTATATAAATTTTTAGAAAAATATTTGATTATTTAAAAAAATACGTAAAAAGAACTTGTTAATTAAACATATTAAAAAAAATGCCCTATGATTTAAGAAATAAGTCATATTTAAAGAGTTTAATTTTGCAAAATAAATTAATTATTATAATACTTTATCACAATAATAATATATTGGATTATATATTTTTTATATAATATATATTAATAAAATTTAATTAGATCCAATAGTTTATAATAAATACTAATAACTGTTTTTGATAATAATAATTTGAAATAATATTAAAATTTGATAAAAAATAATTTTATATAAAAAATATTATATTTTTATTATATTCAATAATAAAATTTAAAATTTGATATTTGATTGCAAACTTTAATATATAATACTTTAAAAAATAATTTATTTCTAATATTTCTTAAATATAAATAAAAAAATTTTTTTGTTTAAATATAAAATTAATAATAAAATAACTATATATGTAATAAAAACAATAAAGTATAATTAATTCTTATAATTAGAAATTTTTACGAATATATCATTATAAGATAAATAAATAGTATAATGTGATACAATAATACAATGCATTTATTATACATCAGTAATAAGCACCAAAGTTTTTTAAGCTTAAAATGATTTATATGAAACAACAATAGATAATTATATATGTTGCTAGTGATATAAATAGAAATAGAATTGTCTAGCAATAGAATAATAATTAGCTAATCTTGTAATTAATAATCTTTACTTAATAAAGAAATAAACTGTTATTTGTGCCTTTGATTTATTAATCTAAAAATAAATTAGTATATTGTAAAAGATTCAAAGAGGCTGGAAAAGATATTTGTAATATGGATCAAGTATTGGTCTAGTAATTAAAATAAATATTAAAACTATTAGTCAAATTCTTATATGCTTCAAAGAAGAGAAAAGCTTACCTTAACACTTATTATATACAAGTACTGATTCCAAGGTAGTAACAGACTCATCAGAAATAATGATAATGGTGCTTATAATATTATTTAAACTATTACTCTTTATTTTAAACTTAATATAAAATCCATTATTTTAAAAACTTAAAATATAATAATAGATTTTTATCTTATTTTAAATACAAATAAATTTAAAAATCAATTTATTCATTAATAATGTATATAAAATTATTTAAAAAATTATCCAAACTATTTAAAATATATGATTTTGTTTTATTATAAAAAAATTTATCTATAATTTAATTTTGAATTAAATATAATTTTTACTATAGGTTTAAGAAATATTGAGTAGAGGGTATGAGTAAAGTTATTCTCTATTATATTTTCTATCAAATTAAAAAAAATATTTAAAGTTTATAAGCAAATGAAGAATAATCTGAATTTCAAAGTTTATATTAAATTACTAAGTAAACAGATTTTTTTATTATAACAAAAATTTGCACCTAAAATTTGTGTGAAAAGTCGTGTGACTGATAAATATCTCATACTTACGATTGATTTGTTAATATACGTACTTATAACAATATAATATAATAAATATACGCATACTACTTGCTTTTTGAAAAGCTTAAGGAATAAGAAAGAGTTTTACTAATATTATTTGTAGTTGATTAGTCGATTAATAAACCAAACGATATTTAAATATTCACAATCGAATATAATCACCATGCCAACCTATATAGTACAGTAGTATTAAAGTAAATTTCACTTGAAATCATTGTAACGCACTGGCACACGTGACACATAAGTGATGTAAGGGTGCCGCATAAAGAACACACCCTCTGCGGTCGAAAATAGCAATCAAAACAGTATAAGTAATATTAAATTATTCTAATAAAAAAATAGAATGCTAGGATATTTCTGTTTAGATTCTCTGAATTTTGAAAGTCAGCTTTTTCTCGAGATGTTTTAATAGAATGCGTTACTAGATTTCTAGAACACGAATAACATTACTAATTTAAGAAAAATTCCGTAGTACATTTCTAAATCAAGAAATCGAAAAAATATTTAAATCACAAAAGTTGGTTAATTAATTTTTTTTCTCAATTTTTTTCGTAAAGTATGAACATGGAAGGTTCACATAGATTTAAGAAAGAACATGAAAAATGCCCCGGATGTAAAAACTTTAGCCGGTGTAAAGATTGCTATTCTGAACGATTTCTGCCTGTTAATAGCGGAAATTTAGATATTGACAATTTAATCAAGGCAACACATATAAATAATATTCAATATAGGTTAGAGTGGATCCCATTTGAAGATTTTACGGATGTCCAAGAAGTTGAAGAGGGAGGATTTAGTATTATATCCACTGCTACATGGATAAAAGGAAGAGTTACGAGTTATTCTGGAGGAAAACTTAAGCGGAAAGGTCATATGAAAATTATACTAAAAGTCCTTAAAGATTCTCAAAATATAAACTCGGAATTTATCATAGAGGTAAAATAAAAACTTTTACTTGCTTAATTCGTAACTAATAGGTCATTAAAATACGTTAAATCTTTAGTTACATAATATTGCTAAAACACAACCCAACTCCTCTAAGCGTTGTGTTGTTCATTATTATGGAGTATCGCAAGATCCGATAACAAAAAATTATATATTTGTTATGGATTATATGAAAAATGGAAGTTTGTATGAATATTTATCTAAGAATTTTGATGAGATCAAATGGATGGACTGGGGAAAAAGTAAAAAAATAAAAGTAAATTTCCTAAGGAGTCTCGTTATTGGAATTAAATGGATCCATAAAAATAACATTATACACCGCGACATACACAGCGGAAATATATTAATACATGAAAATGAAGATTCATTTATTGCCGATTTTGGATTTAGTCGACCCGCGAATGAGGTTCCAGGATCAAGTGTATATGGAATTATGCCATATATTGCACCCGAGATATTTAATAAAAAAATTTTTTCATTTAGTTCTGATATCTATAGTTTAGGCATGATCATGTGGGAATTAACAACAGGGAATCGTCCTTTTTATGATCGAGTGTATGATACCAATCTTGCGTTAGATATATGTAGAGGACTACGTCCGGAAATCACCGAAGATACATCAGAGTTATGGGCTAGTTTAATGAAGAAATGTTGGCATCGAGATCCTTTACAGAGACCTTTAATTAACGATATACTTCAAATAATCGATTCTTCTGAATGGGAATTTAGTGGAACTTTCTACAATGCAGAACAAAAACGGCAAGAAATAAAATTTAGGAAACTTGTACAGGAACAAAGAATTTTGAACAAATCATTTAGTCAGTTATTAGATCCAATAATAGAAACTACGAGTCATACTTTAAATTTATTTACAAGAACAGGATCATTATTCGGTAATGATTAATTTTTTTTTAGTAAATAATGTTAACTACCATTAATTATGGTTTCTTATAAAAATTATTTTTTTAGAATCCTCATCTATGTGTTCTTTAGATATTATGAAAGATGTGTAAGTAAATTTTACATTTGAAATTGAAAATTACTGTATATAACTGAAGTTAATAATTCAATATTTATCCAGTTCTGAACCCATAAAAAGCGCTAATTATTTGAACAATAGTAAAAATTTATCGACTTCATTAAAGCATACTATTGATTTTTTTTTAAATGAAGAAACTAGTAAGTTAAAAAAAGTTTTTTCTAAATAAAAGTATTATTAAACTTATATATTACATATAATAGACCAAATAAAGCGCAGAAAATTGATTAACTATAAAGAAACAATCACGAGTGATGGTAATCATTGTACATTTCAATTAGCTCATTACCCAATTACAGTATTAATTATGTATCTACCTATTATATAAAAATATTGTAATCAAATTTAGCTAAAAATAATTGTAAATGCGATTAAAAATTCACCACAGTATTTGCATTAGTAGGTAAACCGGCATCATATTTAACTAATATAAGCAAAGTTATGTCAAGTGAAGATGGAAAAGCGTGGGCCGATTATCTATGCGGAGATATTGCGGTAATCAATTTAAACATGAGAGGTAAAAGACTAGGCTACAGTGTCGCCAGAGGATTGATTATCGGTTTATGCAATAATGTCACCCTGACAGATTTAGATATAAGTAACATTAGTATAGAAGAATCAGCAAGAATACCACTGTTCAAGTCACTATTCAATAATACCAGCCTGACTAATTTAGATATTAGTCAGAATAGGATGGAAGAGATTGAAGTAAAAGCCCTGGCCGAGGCTCTAGGCAATAATACCACCCTGATAAACTTGAATTTTAGTGATTGCAGCGTGGGAGAACCAGCAGGAAAAGTGCTGGTTGAGGCTCTATGTAAGAATACCACCCTGACAAATTTGAATTTGCGGCGTAATAATTTAGGAGAATCGGCAGGAAAAGCACTGGCTGAGGCTATATGCAAGAATACTACCATGACAAAGTTGAATATAGGTTGGAATAGTCTAGGAAAATCGGCAGGAAAAGCACTGGCTGAGGCTCTATGCAAGAATACCACTCTGACCGAGTTAAATATGTGTTGGAATAGCATAGGAGAATCGACAGGAAAAGCGCTGGCTGAGGCTCTATGCAAGAATGCCACTCTGACAGTATTAGATATAAGTAGTAATGGTCTAGGAGAATCGGTAGGAAAAGCACTGGCTGAGGCTCTATGCAAGAATACCACTCTGACTAATTTAAATTTGTATAATAACAAATTAGGAGAATCAGCAGGAAAAGCACTGGCTGAGGCTCTATGCAAGAATACTAACCTGACCGAGTTAAATATAAGTTGGAATAATATGGGAGAATTGGCAGGAAAAGCACTGGCTGAGGCTCTATGCAAAAATATCACTCTGACTAATTTGAATTTGTATAATAACAAATTAGGAGAATCAGCAGGAAAAGCACTGGCTGAGGCTCTATGCAAGAATAACACTCTGACCGAGTTAAATATGGGTTGGAATAGTATAGGAGAATCGGCAGAAAAAGCACTGACTAAGGCTCTATGGAAGAATACCACCCCGATGGTATTAGATATAAAGTGATAATAGTATAGGAGAATGGCAGGAAAACACTGACCGAGGCATTATACAGGAATAAATACCACCCAAATAAGCATAGAAAAAAATTTAAATGTGCGAGTTTATTTCAAATTGATTTTGCATTAAAATGTTTTGTTATTGTGATAAAGAAGGATTGTGCAAGTTTCTATAATTGGTGGGCGAATTAAGGGCACAGTAATATGCAGCACGTAATTAGCGATACTGTGGGGATTGTAGACATGCGGTTAGCAAAGTAAATGATAGAAGTACAAATAAGATCGTAGAACGATAGAAAAAGTGCATTAGCATTATTATTCAAAATAAACTTAAAAATATTAATTACAGTTATAACTTTATCACGTGACTAATAGAAATAAAATTTGTCTAGAATTGAGAAAGTTCTAGCAATTTATCAGAGTTCAGGTATTAGCCAATAGGTGCGAAGTTAGCAAGCGAGTAGACCGATACACACAAGAATAAAACGTTTGTATTACATTGAATCCCTATAACAATTTGTTGATTGATGTGAAAGAAAAAAAACCAATTTCGATTACCAATTATTGAAAAACCATTAAAACTTTAATTAAATATTATACTTACGTATACTATAATGTGTTTTTATAACCTATATGAATTTAAATTAATTTTATATGATTCAAATTAATTCAAATTTGTTAATACAATACTCTAAATTATATTCACGACTTTCAATAAAATGCTGTGAAAGAATGAAACCCAATCCATTTCACAAGATTACGAATAACCAAACCTCATTTCACGTTGTTTTACAAAAACAATACTCAATTTATTTGATAGAAAAAATAAGAAATAAAATGGTTGTCCTTATTTTTTCACTTCTCGTTGTTATAAATAATTTTTGGATAATTTCGAAATCTTGAATGGGTGGTATTAATGTAGATAGCATGCCTACATTATTGTTATCAATGATGGTAGGAAAAACGGAAATAGAATGGATAATGAAATAAAGTGCTAATATTAACCACGTTGATCGTGATTACGTGCACTTCTGCACCGATGCGTGACATAGTCACGCATGGGTTATTATTGCGAAGATCACTGATCGTGTAACAGTAGATTGATTACTGTATTAGGTTACGTGGAAGAAAAATAAGATTTTAGTGCTTATTTTCTTCGTTGCCCGATTTCTATCTGGTGTGAAAGTCGTATTCTTCCTTTAAATTTGACTATGGCAGATGCAAATATTTCGAAAAATTATTTGGAAAACGAGTGTCAAGCCCTGGGAATTTCTACTGACGGGGTAAAATCCGATCTTGTACAGAGATTGCGCAAACACTTGAAAGGAAAAAACCGTGCATTCAGTCACGAGTCAGAGGGATCTTATAGAAGTGAAGGAGGTGATTCTAATACTCAACTACTTGATGATGGTTTGGAAACGACAGAAATGCAGAACTTGAGTTTACAGGCAAAAACACTAAAAGAATTAGCTTACCAATCTAGAAAAGGAAATGCGGCAGGAATCCCACCCACCAGAGAACAATCATCCACCCATAGTATTTATAGGTCTGAGCCAACTCATGCACAAACAGAAAACAAAAAGAAACGACCATTGCTAAACGAAGAGGGTGGAGACCAGGATTTGATCAGTAATCGAATGTTGATAGAGTTTAAGAGGCTCGAAAACGCTATGATAAATATAAATGACAAGTTAAACACAGTTACGGCACACGTACAAGGTACTAGGCACAAAGTTGAAGTCAATGAGGTATGACAAAAGCATAAATTTGAGAAAGCTCGTGATCCACACGAATACGATGCTCTATGCAGAATTGGGAAAGAATTAGACCTTGCAATGGAATCAAGAAGCACTGTAGAGGTTGTAAATCATATTGATTTAGCATGAGAAGTAGCAGCAATCGTATATTTACTTTTAGAGTAGCAGAAGGATATGGTTGGGATATAGCATCAGCTCTTCCTGATACACAAGATAATTGGTCAAAAGGAAAAGACTCATTAATAGAAAAAGCAAAAACCCTAGTAGAAGTGATAAAAACCAAACATCAGAGAATATATGAGTCATCAAAGTCAAGTAACTTTGGTCGTTGGAATGATGGTGAAAAATTTTTTCATACCAACTATCGACAAAAAACAAATTCATTCAACAAATATTATATCTGCAATGGACTTGGCCACTATGCAAACAAGTGCCCAAGTGCAACTAGCACAAAAATATTGCATCAAGGTGTATTCCTCTCCATACCTATTTGAAATCGCAAATCACCAGCAGTCAATCAGCTTATTCACCAAAGTAAACAAGAAGGTAGCCCTTATACTCTACTACTTTAACATCAAAACAATACAAAACCTATTTTTATTTGGAATAAGCAATAAACTTTCTTGGCAAGAACTTCACATACACAAAGGATACATATCAACTGGTCCCACTCCCTCATGGTTCATAAACATTCCACAATCAAGTAATTCAATTGTTGGAGATATACTACCAGTTTTTAATTGAAGACCACAGTTCTGGGCATACCTAACAAGACCCAACACACTTAGCCTCATCAAAGTTAAATGCAATGCCATTGCACGCCAGCTAATTACAGGTCCACACTATACCATTAACACTACAAAACAAATAGGAAAATGCAATTGCAACATACAACCCTATTTCAAATCTATTAACATTGACCAACTCAAATCTATATGGTCAACAAAAAGAAATAGTACCCATTACATTCTTAATAACCTTCAAGAACTTATAAATAGCTTCCCTACTAGGCCTCGCTATACCCCAATTATCTCTATTCCTCAACAACTACCTCCTCTGCCACCGACTCATCACACAATTTACTTTATAAACAGTGATAAAATAACTATTTACAGCTCTCAAACATCTCTTACCTATAATCTAAATCTCAATCCTCTTCCTTTCTTCTGGATAATCCTTAACTCACTCTGCTCTGAAGTTCCTCAACTATCCACAATTACATGTTTCTCTGCACATAAACTCAACACCAAGCTACCTGAATATATCAATCACCAAATAAAATGCTCATACAGCAGTGTCATTCAAAAGTGTCAATACCCAACTCAAAGGAAAACAAATTTCCCTAACCTGGATTTTTAACAAAAAACAATTCCCCTTAACCATTTCTCAAGGCAATCTATCACCCCTTCCCACTTTTCATTCAACCAGCTACACTACATCCCCACTAATCGAGCTTAATCTCTCAACTAGCATTACATAATGGATTAAATTCATAAACTATTATACCAACCTTTTCAACATTTTCCTAAGTGAAACTGCCACAAACAAACCTGAAAACCTCTCTAAACTAGATACTATTATTAAAGCCAACAAAAAATTAAGAAATATTGACAAAATCAAGTTCCATGCACTTTCCACCTTTCGAATCAAAATCCTAGCAAACCAGCTCCCTACTCGAGCCAAACTTCACAAAAGATATTCCTCACTTTACGAAGATGACCTGTATCCCCAGTGCAAAGCCTATCCAGAAATCATGAATCATATCTTCTCCTGTCACCACTGCCTTCCTATACTAAGAAAAAAAAGAAACAAACTTGAAATGCTTATTGCCCAAAATATTTCTAAAGAGAAATTGAATTCAAATGAGGCCTATCTCCTCCAAACAACCAATCTAACAGGCAAAACAATATTCAATATAGCTACTGGAAAATTCAACACCCCTTTTAATATTATCCAGAAAAAGGAAGAAATTTCAAATTACTCTCTCAAAGATTTGCATATGTCAATTTTTTTATTTTTTAATAAATTAGAATTTATTTACTTTATAAAATTTTTTAATA